>JANFOE010001240.1:0-260184 GCA_025667525.1 Glebionis coronaria
ACTTGTCCCAAGTAAAAATAAAATAAAAATATACAAGCATGTTAATTTCATAATTTTTAATCATACTATTGAAATTTCATCAAAAAGATCACATTCAACCTAATACACCAATAACCATCCTACATGACAAATAATCCAAAATGATTACCAATATTTTTGTCCTTCTTAAACACTTAGCATAACCATTCCCATTGACTCCATTTACTTTATATTTCATATAATTAACCATGTGTCCAACGTACCTATTACACACCTATAATCAATATAAACATTAATCTAAAACAAGAGGTGAGAATATTGTACACCTTTTATGACATTGGAGTTTTATACCATAAGAGCACATCATAAGCCATCATACTTTAGCTTACATACTTCCACTTTTTTTTTTCATTTTTTTTTCACT
The DNA here is from genome assembly GCA_025667525.1 of Glebionis coronaria. Classification (NCBI taxonomy): domain Eukaryota; kingdom Viridiplantae; phylum Streptophyta; class Magnoliopsida; order Asterales; family Asteraceae; genus Glebionis; species Glebionis coronaria. The sequence continues at coordinate 404 of JANFOE010001240.1, forward strand.
TTTTTTTCACTTTTTTTTTTTCACATCACACATAAGCTCTCTCTTTTTAAGCCATTCGAGACCGTTTCTTATACAAGTCATCCCGAACACTTTATACACTCATTTTAAGGTTGATATAAAGACCAAATATTCAGAAAAATGAATATCTATCCTATAGGTGCATACTAAGACACATTGGCACATGAGAACCGGTTAATTAAGTCTGTTTAATTAAATGGGAACAGTTATACTTCGCGCCTACTGGCACATCACATGATGGAATTATCTACCACATAGTATAATTATACAATGCACTAAATTAAACTAATCTTTCTAATTTCATTACAATAATACAAGGATTGGGTTATATCACATAAAATTGTCTCAGCTAAGTGCAATGCTATCCATCATAAAAATTGGCGTCTGACCCATGCTAACAACTAAAGTATCACCTTGCGCGGGTGACGAATCAGATAGGCAAGCCTAGCATATGACTACCACCAATAATTATGACAGTTCTCCAACTCTTTTCTAAGGCCACCGTGCGCGGGTGGCGAGCCGAATAAGATCAATTCTAAATGTCCTAACCCAACTATTACATTACTATATTTCATATTATTTATTCAAACTTTCTACTCGATCTAAGCAAAGGTAAGTAGAGGGAATTCAACCGGCGTGGTTTGATCATCTAAATTATACATATGCCTATCTACATGCAAACAATCAAATCAATTTAATAACCAAATTATACAATGGAATCGGGTGCTCCTGATAATTATGGCCAAATCCTCTAGCTTGCTCTAATAAATCATCCACAAGCTAATCTTCAGAATCTGTAAACACTCAACAACATATATGTAGAAGAAACTTCCACATCTAATTAGCACAAGACTCTTATAATGTGATTTAAAATTTTAAAAAATTCAATTTTTCCCAAAAATCACATTTTAACCCATTTTGACCAAAATTTCATACAAAAGCATGTAACACATGTGCCACCCCCCACAACTTAAAGCATTGCATTGCCCCTAATGCAAAAAACTTTAAATTGAAATTTTGGTTAAAAATCAATTTGACAAACTCACACAAAAAACAAAAACCCAACTCACTTTCGTAGGAATCATGGTTGCATTTAGCGTATGCAACAAGATTTTAAACCACTCGGTAGCCCGACTAGACGAGTTTTGTCTCGTGAGGGTTTGTAGTGAACACACCCAAAAAGTTCCACAAACCACGGGTTGCCTCCCGCGAAGCGCTAAGTTTACCGTCTTCAGCCAGACATAACTCAAATGAGCTATTGAGACGGTTGGATTGGTTCCAAGTAAACCACATCCACCGTTTCCATCTGATCACTCTCCAACTCAACATACGACTTTAAACGGTGTCCATTAACTTTAAACGGCTCTCCACCCACCATATTTTTTATTTCAGTGGCTCCGTGTGGAGAGACTTGAGTCACAACGTATGGACCCGTCCATTTACTTCTCAACTTTCCAGGAAAAAGCTTAAGTCTAGCATTGAATAACCAAACTTTTTGACCAACCAAGAACGATTTCTTGGTGATGTGTCGATCATGAAAAGCTTTGGTTTTCTCCTTATAAATCCTAGACTCTCATAAGCATCACGTCTAATCTCATCTAGTTTAGATAATTGAAGTTTCCTAGAACTACCCGCTTTCTCTAAATCCAGATTAACAGTCTTAATTGCCCATTCAGCCCTATGCTCTATCTCAACCGGTAAATGACACGCCTTGCCATATACCAACTTATACGGTGACATACCAATAGGAGTCTTAAAACCCGTCCTATATGCCCACAAAGCATCATCTAACCTCAAGGACCAATCTTTCCTATCACTACGGACGGTCTTTTCTAAAATTCGCTTAATCTCCCTATTAGATACTTCAACCTGTCCACTCGTCTGTGGGTGATAAGGGGTAGCTATCCTATGATTAACTCCATAGTGTTTCAATAATTTCCCAAATCTAAAGTTCTTAAAGTGAGAACCCCCATCACTAATGATAGCCTTAGGAATTCCATGCCTAGCAAAGATATTTTTCTTAACAAACTTAAGAACTACACTATGGTCATTTGTTCTAGTAGCCTCAGCCTCTACCCACTTAGACACATAATCCACTGCCACTAAAATGTACACATTGCCATGGGAAGTGGGGAATGGTCCCATAAAGTCAATACCCCACACGTCAAAGATCTCAACAACAAGTATGGGATTCATAGGCATTTGATCACGCCTTGAAATCCTTCCAACTTGTTGGCAACGAATACATGCTTTCACAAAAGACTGGGCATCCTTGAATATAGTCGGCCAAAAGAAACCGCTTTGCAGGACTTTATGCCCAGTTTTCGTAGCACCAAAGTGTCCACCACATGCATAAGAATGGCAATGAGCCAATATGTCCATATGCTCATGGTCAGGAACACATCTCTTAACGACATGGTCAGCACACACCTTATAGAGCTCCGGATCCTCCCAAAAATAATGCTTCATCTGGGAGAAGAAGTATTTTCTTTGTTGCTTGGACCAAAAATCCGGAAGCTTTTTAACAGCTAGGTAATTAACTATATTTGCGTACCAAGGAACCTTAGAAACCTCAAACAAACTTTCATCCGGAAAACTTTCCTTAATCACATCAGAAGGGTTGAACGACGGAGGGATAATTCTAAACAAATGGTCAGCAACTACATTTTCTGACCCCTTTTTATCCCGAATTTCTAGATTAAATTCCTGTAAAAGCAAAATCCACCTAAGCAGCCTCAGTTTTGTCTCTTTCTTAGTCAACAAATATCTTAAGGCACTATGATCTGAAAATACTATCACCTTAGAATGCCCCCAAATATAAGACCTAAACTTATCAAGAGCAAAAACCACGGCTAACAACTCTTTTTTAGTAGTAGTGTAATTCATTTGAGCTTCTGAAAAAGTCTTACTAGCATAAAAGATTACAACGGGTTTCTTATCGACCCGCTGTCCTAGAACCGGCCCAACAGCATAATCACTTGCATCACACATGATCTCGAAAGGCTTCGACCAATCAGGTGATTGCAGAATAGGGGCTTCTACAAGCTTTTGCTTAAGCATATTGAATGCTTAAAGACATGATTCATTAAAGTCAAAGCGTGCATCTTTTAAGAGTAGATTACAAAGAGGCTTAGATATTTTGCACTAAAATCTTTAATAAATCGCCTATAGAACCCGACATGACCAAGAAAAGATCGCACACCTTTGACGGTAGTGGGAGGAGGAAGGGTTGAAATTACTTGAACTTTGGCACGGTCAACCTCAAATCCTTTTTCAGACACAACATGCCCTAATACAATTCCCTCACGAACCATGAAATGGCTCTTCTCCCAACTAAGCACCAAATTAGTTTAGGTGCATCTTTTTAACACGCTTTCAAGCTGATCAAGGCAGCTTTCAAAGGACTGACCAAAGATGGAGAAATCATCCATAAATATCTCTACAGACTCTCCAACCATGTCAGAAAAGATACTCATCATGCACCGCTGAAAGGTAGCGGGTGCATTACACAGGCCAAAAGGCATTCTTCGAAATGCAAACGTCCCATATGGACACGTAAACGTAGTTTTGGCCTGGTCATCAGGATGGATGGGTATTTGATTATAACCGGAGTACCCATCCAAAAAGCAATAGAACTTTTTACTAGAAAGCTTCTCAACTATTTGATCAATGAAGGGTAGTGGGAAGTGATCTTTAGATGTGGCATTATTCAGCGTACGGTAATCTATACAAACTCTCCACCCAGTGACTGGTCGGGTTGTGAGCTTTTCCCCATTCTCGGTTTCAACAACAGTGATTCCGGCCTTTTTAGGCACCGTTTGAGTAGGACTTACCCATTTACTATCCGAGATGGGATAGATGATACCAGCATCTAACCATTTAAGAACTTCCGTCTTCACTACCTCTTTCATATTAGGATTCAGACGCCTTTGCGCATCTCTTGCTGGCTTAATATCTGGGTCCGTAACAATTTGATGCATACATAATGAAGGGCTGATCCCTTTTAACTCTGCAATGGTCCATCCAACTGCTGCTTTGTACTTGGAAAGCACTTTTAGAAGTGCTTCCTCTTGTGATTGAGAAAGATCAGAAGCAACAATAACGGGTAACGTATTGTTAGGACCTAGAAAAGCATATTTGAGATTAGATGGCAAAGGTTTTAGTTCAAGAGCTGGAGGCACCTCCAAAGACGGCTTCGTGGCCGTATCAAAAGTAGAAGACAAAGGCTCCACTTTATAAGACCAAGGTGGTTTTTGATGGTCCAAAGAACGGACCAAACACTCTTAAATCTCTTGAACTTCAGCAACATCAAGAATCTCCTCAGTATCACCAGTTAGATATAATTCCAAAGGATCATCCTTAAGCATACGGGATGCATGCTTTTGAACTTCCTCATCAATCACATCTACTTGGTAACATTCATTCATCGTAGGAGAATTCATAGAATTAAACACATTCAATCTTATCTTCTAATTACCAAATGCATTATCCATGGCACCAGTTCGACAATTAATCCTAGCATCTATCGTGGCTAAGAATGGGCGCCCAAGGATAATAGTTGGTTGAACATCCTTGTATTGTGACTCGGTGTCCATAAAAAAGAAGTCAACTGGGTAATAGAAATCATCAACTTTCACAATAACATCCTCTAAGATACCTCTAGGAATTTTGGTAGATCGATCGGCTAAGGAAATAATGGTGTCTGTCATACGAAGAGTTCCTAAGTCATACTTATCAACCAACCTAGCAGGAAGGATGTTAATACTAGCACCAAGATCAAGGAGCGCCTTCTTAATGGCAATATTTCCGACCACAAATGAAATCAACGGTGCTCCAGGATCTTTGAATTTAGGAGGAAGGGAGCTAGATAAGACTGCACTAACATGCTCTGTCAGGTCAATCTTTTTAGGCAAAGACGCCTTCAGCTTCCTCTTCTGAGTACACAAGTCCTTTAAAAACTTGGCATATGCAGGAATTTGCTTGATAGCATCAATAAGGGGGAGATTGATTTTAACTTGCTTGAAGGTCTCCCACATATCCTCAGCATGAGGACCCTTTTTAGCTAACCTTGTAGATGTCGATTTCTCCAACGCCGAAGGGTAAGGTGTGCTGGACACACCACCCTCCCCAACTTCGGAAGATTCAGTAGCTTTAGGATTCTGTGTTGTTGGTTTAGGAAAATCATTTAACAAATCATTTACCAACTCAGAACCGGACTTAACATTATCAGAATTTTTACCTTCAACAATGATTTCGTCATCAGTAACGAAATCCTCGACATCAGGAGAATTTGGAATTCCCTTGTCATTGTTGTAGATTTTACCGTTTCGAAGAGATGTCACCATATTCACATGCTCATTTCCATTTTTCTTGTGTGCGGGATTCATGGTGGGGTAGCTCGGTAGCCTTCCCTCATCTCTTTTGCTTAATTGATCCGCTAATTGACCAACTTTTCTCTCAAGAGCTGCAATAGATTTAGTAGTGGTCTCGTGTCTTTGATTAGTGACCTTGAATTTTCTATTGATCTCTTGATTGTTGGTAGACAATGAATCCATAAACCTATCAAACTTTCGGTCAAGGTTCAAGAGACGGTTGTCATCTTGCCCTTGGCCCTGATTTGGATATTGTTGTTGTGACCTATGGTTGTAAGAATTTTGTTGAAAATTAGATGAATCGCCACCCTCATACCTTGGTTTGTAACCATAGTGTTGTTGTTGGGTATTATTAGGGCGACCGTCTTCATCTTTCCAACGGAAATTGGGGTGATTGCGCCATGCAGGATTGTAACTTTCGAAGAATGGGTCATTTCGTGGACGACCACTATAGACTCCATTTACCTCCTCATTTGGTGGTGCCCCCCAACTTTAACAATTATCGACAGAGTGACTCGGATCACCACACATTGAACACCCACTATGCGACACATTAGACACATTCGGAACACCTTTTCCTATATTTTTCAACAAAAGATCAACTTTCTTACTTAACTCGCTAATTTCAGAATTTGTGCCACGTTGGTTAGACACATAATTGGCGGGAGATGGGTGGTTGTTTCGATCCACCGAAGCTTGGGTCTTAGAACCTTTGCTTAGTTTTTCAAAAAAACTCCCATTCTTCCTCTATAGGTCGTGCGAAAAACATACCCCCACTAGTGGCCATCACAAATTGTTGGTTGTTATAATCCAACCCATCATAGAAGACTTTGACAAGCTCCCATTTTGGAACATCGTGATGAGGGCATGTTCTTTATAACTCCTTAAGTCTATTAAATGCTTCATGAAACTGCTCGCCTGGGATTTGACGAAAGGATTTAATCTTATTTCTAATGGCAGCAGTTTTACTTATAGAATAAAATTCCTCAAGAAAAGCAGATTGCATTTCAGACCATGAGTTAATACTACATGGCTCAAGAGATGAGAACCAGTCCTTAGCTTGATCTTTAAGTGAAAAAGGAAAAAGGCGAAGTCTTACCTCATCCTTTGTAATGTTATTAACCTGATGTGTGTCAGCAATTGAGAAGAATTCTCGCAGATGTGCGTATGGCTCCTCACGACCTCTAAACACTGGCAAGATTGCTATGAGGTTCGGCTGGATCTTGAAGTTACTTGTAACCCCTTTAACCGGATCCGGATAAACGATAGGCGAGGGATCCTCGAAGATCCCCGGCCTGTAATAAGAATCAACACCCCGTGGTGGAGATTCTTCTCCACTACTACTGCCGCTAGCACTTCCGCCAACATCTTCGTCACCTGGCATTTCAGCGAAAAGCTCTGCTAAACCTGAAAAATCAAGATTAGTAGAAAAATGTCGACACGTCTTCCTTCTTAACCTTGCACTTTTCTCAACCTCAGGATCGTAAGCTAACGGTGATGTACGTCCCGATCTACGTGTGCGCATACACTAACCTGCACACTCACAAGAAACAAAACAAAACAAACAAAACAAGAAAAATAAAATCTTTTTGTATTTTTGTATTTTATTAAAGAAAGATATTAACAAAAACTTAAATGAAAAGCTCACTGAGTCCCCGGCAGCGGCGCCAAATTTTTGATCGATGTCGAAGTGCCGGTCAAAAATAACCTAACTACCTTATACTAGATAGGGTAAGCGGGTATCGATCCACGAGGACTATGTGGTTTTAGTTTAAGTTTTGGGGTGATCACTGATCAATCAAAGTTTTTGTTTTGAAATCTAACAACTAAAATACTTTTAATAATAAAAATGCGGATTAAAAATTAAAATAATTATTAAGCTAATAGTAAAGCTAGAAAAATAAAATAAAGATGTAAACAATTAAAAGAAAAATGTAATCCCTTCCAGCTCCTAATATTTATGGTTGGTCACACTTATGGATTATTGAAACTTTTTAGAACCGATTAAAAAGATTATTTTGACTTAATATGAATGAATTAATGTCGACATTTATTATGTTCATCAACGACTCACAATAATAAATCTTATATTAATCCAACCAATAATTATGTTTTAACAATTTATTTAGGTACAACTTATATTGATTATACGACCATCTTTTTTTACTAAATAAAATAAGTATGAATCGTTAACTAACAATAAATTGTCTAACACAAATAATTAAACATAATATCAAATCGATAAAAATAATTTATAAATAAATCATAAATCAATGTAATAAAAATATGATAATCCAAAAGTAATGATCAAACCATAAATAAAGTTACCGGAAGGAATTACAACAATATTAGCCGGACATCGCGATGCACCCGACCCACTTAATATCAACCATCATCGTAAAGAAAAAAGAATCGAAGACTTTTTATTTCTTTTGCAGCTAAACTTTTTTCTCCGATCTTGCGGCACCAATGTCTTTTTTTATTTTCTACCGTCAATCTTTTTTTTCCCCAATTGATGGCTATATTGTTATGATATGGGTCCCACCAATGATAGTAATGGCCCTCTTTTTCTTTGCTTGTGCAGCGTTTTTTTTTCTCTTTCGAATTGTTGTGCCGTCCTTTGTTTTGGTCTTCTTTTTTTTTGTGAAAATTGTTTCTAACAACTTGTCCCCCTTTTCTTTATATATAATATATCTAGGTGGGTATTGGGCTTTTGGGTTCAATGGGCCAAAAGTTATTTTTTTCCTTTTTTTTTCTTTTTTAATTCTGTTGACATATAATAACTTTGACCCAATAAAAAATAACCCAACGCCAATAATTGCTCCAACGAAGCCCGAACAAATAAAAGATGACCGAAAATATTGCGACGCGCTCAAATCTTTTTCTTCAATATTTTTTCTTCATTTATCGGCGCTCACAATGTCTTTTCTCCAAAAAATTAATTAAGCGGCCATTTTATTCCATTTCGCTCGTAACCTACATAATCACAAAACACACTCAAAGTACATATATAACGAAAAATAAATATATAACTATACTAAATTAACATGCTATGAGGTGAATGCAAAATACACCTATCATGCTACCGTTTGTTGCCTCTTTGAGGACCAACTAAACACAACTGAGCCAAGCGAAAAAATTATATCCGGATGTACTTTTCATGTCATCCGTACATCCTCCCATATAACTTTCAGAGAATCCATGAAAATTTATATTTTCATTTTTTTCAAACTTGATCCAAAATCTTCCGTACCTTGCAAATATTGTTGGAAATACGTTTTTACGTATTTAGAAAGGATCGGTCACTCAAAATATAGATACAAGTATTGGGCTCGTGATCTAATGTATTAAGGTAGAGCCCATATAGCCCACATGTAGGGTGGGCTATATAAACCCCCCTCCTAGCATGTTAGGAGGGGTTGTTGAACACTTACATTTCACATAATCCATCTTTCTTTTCATTCTCTCCTTTCTCTCTCTTCTTTCTCTCTCTAAGTTCCTCCATTTCCTATCCATATCAATAGATAATCCAACAATGCCTAATCCTTAGAAAACATCGATCCTTCAATTGGTATCAGAGCATGGTTGATTCTTTGGATTAATGCGTTTTTTAATCTATTGATTTGGTCATAAAAATCCTTTCTTTCTAAAATTTTGCTCTATTCGGGTACGATCAGGTTGGTGATAAATTGCTCTTGTTTGTCTTGTCTCCATCTGGTATCCAGATTTTTTTATAAATCATATTTGTTATCCTAGTCCCACACAATTATCATTTCATATTGTTTGTTTTGTCATTATCAGATTTTTTATTCCCAGAAATGATATAAATCATCATTTTTTTATATAATTTTTTTTTGTTTTGTTATCCAATCACAATTTTTTATCTATTTTTTTTACATTCGTATCAAATTTGTCCAATCAGTTTTTTTTCGCTATAATCAGTTTTATAAATTTTGTCTTGGAATTATCAACTGTATCTCGTACATCAGTTTATCCGTACTTCCCTTTTGTCTCAAACTGGTTTCTTCATTACGATCCATACTCCATCGGAAAGGTCAAATTTGTTCGTTACGATCGCTTAAACCCTAGGGTTTGTAAACTGCGATAGCCTTCTTTCGATCGAAGTCACGATCGAAACCACGATCACGAGTGCGATCTGGGTGCGATCACAAGTGTGATCTGGGTGCGATCGAGGCTGCGATCTGGGTGCGATCGGGGTGCGATCGAGGCTGCGATCTGGGTGCGATCGGGGTGCGATGCAAGACTGCGATGATTTTTTAATGCTATGACTTGACCAAGTTGTAACTCGATAAAACAAACTCCAAACGAGCCCACAAGTTTCGACACAGACCTAAGAAAGACTCTAACCAAAACCCCTCACACTCAACACACCAACACAGCCTCGCACAACCCACACACTCTCGAACAGACTAACACCCTCACCCACGACTCACCCTCACCCTCACCTTCGTACACAACAGCCAAACCAACCCCGACACACCCTCAACTCTCATCGACCCAAAAACTAACACACTCACTCCTTGAAAATATTTGTGGTCACTCTCTCGACAAACATACTCGACTCTAACTAAATCAACAGAACTCGAAAAACAACCTCATCTCGAACCCACGACAACAACACAAAGATCTCCGTCACAAAAAAAAACATCCTTGATCAACACGAACATAAAACAAATAAGTTTACCTACCCGAGATCAAACGAGTGATCTTGAAGCTTCATCTAATATGCACTAATTCGTGAGATTTGCTGTGGTTTAACTGATTTAACTGATTTGAAATTCAATCAATCTCCTCTCGTGATTGAGAAAATTTTCGGATCATTCATTAATTTAAGTAAGAGACGGTTATTCCTAAGAAAAGATTTGTGAGAATGATATTGTGAGAATGATACGGTTATTTCTAAGAATAAAATGGTTTGTGAGAATGATAGGGTAAAGTTATGAAGTGGATTTTTTTTATACAACTAAAATAACTTAGTGGGGTGGTGGTTTCTAAGTTAATCACACCACGTGGTTATTCACTGTTTTTGTCAAACTTTGTGGCTTGGACACGTTTGTACACAGGCCGAGTATTGTTATTATATTTTGTCAACTTTGTGGCTTGGACACGTTTTGTCAAATGATTTATTAGATTTGTTATTTGGTTTGTGTGATGGGCCATCATCTAAACTAAACGAATATGGCTTATTTTTTAGCAAAAGTTTGGAGTTGGTATTATATCGTTTGACGGGACGATCACTAATTTACACGAAGATATATAGTTGTTGGATTAATTTGTTTAGGGGTTTTATTTTTGGAGTGAGCCGTGTTTGATTTGGACTCCGGTTTGTCTTATCAACATTTGAGCCGTTAAAATTATTTGAACCGAGCGAAAGATTTTTTTTTCCAATCAAAGGTCCAAGAATTTGTCATCAAACTTTCAATGGATTTTTTGAATTCGACATCGAACGAGGGAAAATTGCATCTTTTGCAAGACAAAGTTAGAGAAAGTGGCATCACTTCATTTCGAATGCTTCAGTCTCATCTTGTAACTCTTTCATCGATTCAGGAGGGAGCGAATTTTTGACAATCTTTGGTCAAGATCGTCATATATTCATCGACTCTATATTCACCACTTTAACCCAACTCGCCGAGCAACTCAATAACGAAAACTTCAATCACTCTGCATCGGCACTTGCATATAGGACTCTTGTGACACAACTCACACCATTCCTCCAATACAATATCATCAAGTCTGAAAGTTCAGTGATTTGCCAATCTTTTCTTCGAGATACACATACCGAGCTTCGAGTTTTCCGTGATACAATATTGAAACTCATGACATCGGTCTCGTCTTCGATTTATCAACGATCACAACTTCAGCAAGCGTATGATAATGGAGTGCAAGAATCAATGACGCAGATGCAAGAGGAGAATGGTCATAAGGTTGACAACTTCGAGCCTAACGATGGCAAGAACAAGGAATCAGGAGGACAACATGATACCAGTGGCACGTCGGGGAATGTTCACGAGATCTCTCTTGATGACACCTTACCTGTTTATGACGAAGAGCCTGCAACCATGGTACAATGTAATGTTGTTTATGATGTATATGCTGCTGACATGCCGCATATTGAGCATTCTGAACCTAATTATGACAAACATGGGATGGAAAAGCGTGATAGAAATACCACTTCTGATTCATCCGATGTGAGTCATAATGGGGGAGAAAGTGTTCAAAATTCTATAGTACATCATGATAAATGCTTTATAACTGCCTCGTTAACTGATTCTGATTCTAAGATTAAAGAGCTCGAAACGATCGTAGCTCGGCAATCAAAAGATCTTGAGGATGCCAAACTTGAATTTTCTAAGAAAATGGACAAATTTGAAACATACTTTGAAAAACTTGAAAAGTCAAACGCTGTTCTTGAAAGAAAATTGGATCAAACTGTTCTAGATTCTAAAGCTGAAAAGGATAATCTTTTGAAACAAATTAAGTGGCTTGAATCTAAGTTGGCATCCCAAGATGAACTGCTCAAAGAGAATGAGACGTTAAAGGCTCAAGTACAGGAAAAGGTCTTTGCTATAGCTGCGTTGAAAAACGAATTGAGGAAAACTAAAGGAACTAGTGTGGATACTAAGCTTGAAAAACCATCAATCTTGGGGAAACCGCCTACAAATCAGTTCGTTAGACAACCGACTGCATTTATATCCGAGCGACCACAATCCTCGAGACCGCGGTTTGCCTCCCAAGTTGATTTGGTTCATTTTCCTAGACCAGTCACTCCAGCAACTAGGCCCATTGTGATTAAAACAGCTTTGGCAAGACCTAATCACATGATTGCCTCTAGTTTTCCTAAAAATACCAAGACCACGTCTATAACTAGTTCAAATGACGTTTGCCATAAATCTGGTCTAAGGGAAGTTATGCAAAAGACACATGTAAGAGATAGCAATGTCAATCCTAGTCAGATGCCTTCTAGATTACCCAACACTGCTAACCATAGCATGTCATCTCCTAGGAGCATCAATCAATCATCTAGGAATTACTCGGACATTAAATATGCTACTTGTAAATCATGTAGAAAATGTGTCTTTACGGCAAATCATGATTCTTGTGTCAAGAAATTACTTGATGAGTGAACTCCCGTGCTAGAATTAAGTCCCAGTGGATAGCTAAAATCAAACCCTTTGGTAAAGTTTGGCGCCCCACTGGTAGAACTTTCACTCTTGTAGGAAACGAGTGCCCTTTAACTAGGATAGTCTCTGATTCTACTAAGTTTACTAGGGAGGAAACTGATAAAGATGATACTTCACTTAAGCCTAAACTTAAGGTTTTCTATAAAAGGAAACGTTTGCCAGCCAAGACTAGTGAACCCCCACGTGCTTCTAAAATAGATATCTCTAACCCATGCAAAAGTATACAAACTCCTAATGAGAATGCAGGTACCAAAGTTGATGTTCCAAAAGAACGAAGCGGTCCAATCGTTGTATACCGTTCAACTAAGGACACTCTTAGAGTTTGGTTGCTGAATAATCAGATATCGGAGAAACAAGTGTCTCAGGGGATTCATGGCTAAGCTCACAAAGGACTTACAGTCACATCACAGACTGTAACTCGTTCATCAAAGAAAGGAAAGTTTATCGCCGATGATAAACTTATCCTAACAACGAGAAATTAATTTTTCTCGGGATGAGCTTATATTAAAACATTCCAAGTTTTTAAGCTCATGCACAATGGCTCACATTCAAATCACAGTATGTGACCCGAACTTTAGAGAAAGGGAAGTTTATCTCGTCAACGATAACTTACCCTCAAAACGAGAAATTAAATTATCTCGGACACGAGCTTACATTTAAACTATTCAAAGGTTTTAAGCTCGTGTAAAAGGCTCATCGTTAAATGACAGACAATGACCCGGACTTCAGAGACAGGGAAAGTTATCTACTCAACGATAACTTACCCTCAAAAGGAGAAATTAAATTTCTCGTACACGAGCTTACATTTAAACTATTCAAAGGTTTTAAGCTCGTGTAAATGGCTTATCGTTAAATATCAGACGATAACTCGTGCATCAAAGAAAGGAAAGTTTATCGCCGATGATAAACTTATCCTTACAACCAGAAATTAATTTTTCTCGGGTATGAGCTTATATCAAAAAACATTCGAAGTTTTTAAGCTCATGCACAATGACTTACAGTTAAATGTCAGACTGTAACCCGAATTTCAAATAAAGGAGAGTTTATCATTAATGATAACTTATCCTCATAACGAGAAATTAACATTTCTCGGTCATGAGCTTGTATTAAAACATTCGAAGTTTTAAGCTCAGAAAGGAAAGTGTATCTTTTAAATAAGAGAACTTCTCCTCATAACGAGAAATTAACCTTTCTCGGTCATGAGCTTTCCGTTAAAACAGTCAAAGTTTTCAAGCTCATGAAAAACGACTTCTAAGTAAATGTCAGCTTAGGACTCGTTCTTCAGATAAAAGGAAAGGTTATCGCCGATGGTAACTTGTCCTTACAATGATAAGTTTACAACTTCTCGGACTTGAGCTTTCCTAAGATATTCCAAATCTTAAGCTCAAGTAATTGGTTTTCAAAACTTTGAACACAATTTTTCAAGAATTTCTCAAAAGGTTTTTCTAAATCTTTCAAAATTGTGTGTTCAAAAACGTTTTGATAAAAAGAGCATGTCTTCTGGAATCGATAATATTTACGAACCTAGAAATGTCATTCAATAATGACACGGGGTTGTAAATAAAGTTCGAGCAGAAGTTTAAGAGATTTAAAACATGCTCCATATGGTTTGCTATTATTTCTGATAGTAACCCGCTTTTGACATTGAAGTCAAGCATTTCACCGGAAAGCTTTGACTTCAGAATCTGAAGTTATCAACTCCACAATACGAAGTTTGGTGCAATTGATATCTACATACTAGACGATGCGACTACTCAAACGACGACTACAGCTCTTTAAGTAGAACACGGGTCAACAATTGAGGGGGAGCAATTATCAAGCGTTCAGATTATTCGATGCCGAAAAGTGCCAATGTTCACAAGTTGGTGTCAAGACAATGATATCAAATTTTCCATGTGGTGTAAAGGAGAAGATAATTTCAGAAGTTACGAGGAAGACCAACATTCGTGAACAAGAACCATGTGCTTCTTTCATATGATGTTCTCCATCATTCAGGTCCAACCTCGTAAATTGCTAATCTTGTGAATACATTATCATATATGATCTTTGCACGTGATAAATACCTTACACTTGTGTTTAAAAGGTATTTAATTTACGTTTCAAGTACACCCTCATTAATTTGAGGGGAGCTTGTGTAATTCATGAAGATAATTGGATTTGCATCTTTCTTCCCAAATTTTCTTAAAATATTATTAAATCAATTGATATTAAAAACATCGATTGGGTTAATATTTTTAATATGGGGGAGAAAATGTGATTTAATATGGGAAATTATTAATCATAAATGGTTTGACTTAACGTGATAGCTCATCCCGACATGTGCGAAATGTTTTCGGATATCGTGGCATATATTAAGGGGGAGCAAAATGGATTTGCACTTCAAAATGGATTTCATGGTGACATACACTTACCCAAAACATCTCTATTCACGACGGTGAAGATTGTGGTGACATAAGGATGGTAGGATAGGTTAAAGTCCAATGATTTCTCTAGAACCGGAGGAATCTTCCCAAGGACATTCCATAGTTAGAAATAGTAGTCCTTAGGAAAGATGGAGAAAGATTGTGAACGTAGCTGAATGTCGACCAAGTACTTAAGTTAGCACTGGAACAATCACAACAAGGTGCTAGTGATGACGTATTGGTAAGCATTGAAGGGGTTGAAGAATGAAAAAGAATTGTAAAGATAAAGGGTGTAAAGAAAGAAGCCCTCCTTACAACTTTAGGCAGAAACCGGGTCAATACATATGCTATTGAGATCATTTGTTAATGATTCTCGATATTGAAGAAAGACATCATGGACCCAGTGATGCAATGCACAACCCTTCCCAGCTAACTCAAATATCTCTTAAAAGATATTTGTTTTAATCACACGGAGACAACACGTTATCTATTGATTTATTAACTCCAAATAAATTGATATTGAAATGGTGGCACTCCTCTCCAGCCTCCGATCACAAAAAATCCAAAATGCACGATCGAGTCTAGAGCCATTTGAGATCATCAAATATCTCATTAGGACACAATTTCATTATTCCTTGCTTGTTCACACAATGTGAAAAGTAAGAAAGATATTAGGAGTCCTACGCAAAATCTTCATGATCTTGCCTGAACATCCGAGTAATACGAAAGTATTTACAATGAAGATGGAAATCCTTCTTGAGCGAACATCAAAAAGCTCATGGTAGGTGACTTGTGCGATTCTTTATGAATCAAACTTGTGATAACTGGAAAGCAACAGTTGTTTAATTCTTAATTGAACTTAAACACGTTCCAGGCCTCTACGCAATATCTTTGTGATCTTGCCAGAACACTCAGAGTGACACTCTATAATGTTTACGGTGATGAGTGGAAATGCTTCTAGTGTTAACATCAAACAGCACTTGGTAGGTAACTTGCAAGATTCTATATGAATCAAGCTAGTGACAACTGGAAAGCAACGATGGTGCGATTCTTTAATGAATCAAACTTGTTCCAGGAACATGAACTGACGGCTTCAAATCATGCGGATATTATTATCCAAATGATTCACGCTTTATGCTCGCAGTCAGCTTAGGACGGTCGAGTAAAGAGAACGGGTTTACCCGCGAAATCTTGTCAAGGAGGTTCTTAATTGAAACTACCTGTCACAAGTACGATATTTTATATCGTCCAACGGTCTTCACCGACCGGAGGTAAAATGCTACCGAATTAGAATGAAATGTTCAAGGCCATTTCATCCGTGTATATGGTTTGTTGCTAACTGTCTTATGCAGCGTAACAAGAACGTGGCATTGCGGTGTATAATCCAGAAGAAGTCGTCACCACATGCTAATACTATATGCACTTAATACTTCATCAAATTCTAGAAAGTCTAAAAGTCAAGTCTTCCGCTGTATCAAACTCTGAAGCTTTCAAGAATTACGAAGGTATAAGTATGTGGAACATGAAGTCACAAGGAGGCAAATATCAAAAGTGATGAATGCACAAGGTCAAGGCAAGAGAACATGCTCAAGACTAAAGTCAAA
Source organism: Glebionis coronaria (assembly GCA_025667525.1). NCBI lineage: Eukaryota > Viridiplantae > Streptophyta > Magnoliopsida > Asterales > Asteraceae > Glebionis > Glebionis coronaria. Next base: position 17,002 of record JANFOE010001240.1, read on the forward strand.
GATCTCATCAGCATATTCACAAGAACAAGATCGAAGACTCAAGCATAGTATGCTAGGTTTAAGATTTTGTAAAATGGTGTGACCTTCCTTTGGGGGATATTGTTGGAAATACGTTTTTCCAAGGAAAGTCTCGGTCACATCATTATTAGCATAGATCACGAGCTATAGACTATTTAGGACATTGTAACTTGGAGTGACCTCCCTTTGGGGGAGATTTTTGGAAATACGTTTTTACGTATTTATAAAGGATCGGTCACTCCAAATATAGATACAAGTATTGGGCTCGTGATCTAATGTATTAAGGTATAGCCCATATAGCCCACATGTAGGGTGGGCTATATAAACCCCCCTCCTAGCATGTTAGGAGGGGTTGTTGAACACTTACATTTCACATAATCCATCTTTCTTTTCATTCTCTCCTTTCTCTCTCTTCTATCTCTCTCTAAGTTCCTCCATTTCCTATCCATATCAATAGATAATCCAACAATGCCTAATCCTTAGAAAACATCGATCCTTCAAATATCTTAAAATTCTTTTACCGACTCCCATATGGATCTTACTAGGATTGTGCATGAACCTTGAGAGTAAACTTGCGGCAAACATGATGTCGGGCCTTGTTGCCGTGACGTACAATAATTTCCCCACGAGACTTCGATAAAGTGTAGCGTCCACTTTACTTTAACCGTCTTCTTTCATGAGCTTCTCATTTACAATCAAAGGAGTGTCCTTCGGTTTGTATTACGACATATCGAAGTTTTCAAAATCTTCTCGACATACTTTTCTTGAAAAATAAATACGCCTCCTTCTTGATATATTTCCATTCCGAGAAAATGATTTAAAAGTTCTAAATCAGTCATCTCTTATGTTTGCATCATTTCATTTTTGGAAACTTCAATCATTTTCTTGTTGTTCCCTGTGAACAAAAGATCATCGACATAGAACGCTACAATTAAAATATCATTTGTACCTTGATTTTTAACATAGGTCAGCTCGCTCGTGCTTTGATCAAAACCTTTTTTTTTCAAATAACCATCGATTTGGCTATACCACGCTCGCGGTGCTTGCTTAAGCACGTAAAGAGATTTCTTCAACTTGTAAACTTTTTCTTCTTTTCTTTGAAACTCGAATCCTTGAGGTTGATTCACATAAACTTCTTCTTTGAGTTCACCGTTTAAAAACGCTGACTTGACATCGAGTTGGTAAAGTAACCAACCCATCTGGCCTACTAGTGAAATGATTGCTCGAACCGTATCCATTCGAGCAACTGGAGCAAACATCTTTTCGTAGTCAATTCCTGGCTGTTGTGAGTAGCCTTTTGCGACTAGTCTCGCCTTGTTTCTTTGAACAGAACCTTCTGCATTATAGTTCACTTTGTAAACCCATTTCACACAAATAACGTCTTTGTCTTAAGGTCTGTCTGTGAGCTCCCATGTGTTGTTCTTTTCGATAACTAGAATCTCGTCCTCCATCGCTTTCTTCCATGATTCCTCTATAACTGTGCTTCTTCAAACTTTTCTCGTTCTACATGACAAAAATTAGCATTGTATAATTCTGTCAATGAACGAAATTTTTGTGGTGGTGGACTTTGAGATTCTTCATCAGGTTCTTCGTTGGATACTTCTTCATGTGATGTTGACTTTCATCACTTTCCACATGCGCTTCATCCTGCATATTTTTAATGGGAAACCGTCTTTCTTCCCTTTTTTCTTCTTCCTAATTCGAGGAAGAATTTTCATGAAAGATTACATCTCGACTAACAATTACATTTTTTGTTTATAGGCTATATAATCTATAAGCTTTTGACTTGCTACTATAACCTACGAAAATGCACTTTTCACTTTTCTCATCTAGCTTGTATCTTTTTTGCTTTGGTATTTGAGAATAACAAACACACCCGAAAACTTTAAGATGTCTTACTGAAGGTTTTCTTCCATTCCATGCTTCAAGTGGAGTCTTGTTATCGAGGGCTTTTATTGGACTTCGGTTCAGCAAATATATTGCTGTGTAAACTGCTTCCGCCCAAAAACTTTTTGGTAAACAATTCTCGTGCATCATTGATTTAGCCATTTCTACATCGGTTTGATTCTTTCTCTTGACTACACCATTTTGTTGAGGTGCCTATCGAGTTGTAAGCTGTCTGTGCATGCCTTCATCCTCACAAAACTTGTCAAACTCTTTTGAGTTGTATTCCTTTCCTTGATCACTTCTCAAAATTTTGATAAAACCCCTCGTTTGTTTTTCGACAAAAAGTTTAAACTTTTTGAAAATTCTAAAAACTTGAGATTTTTATTTCGTGAAATAAACCAACGTCATTCTACTAGAATCATCAATAAGTAGAATGAAATACAGATGATTACCATGAGATAGATTCCTCATAGTACCACATATATATGTGGTACTATGAGGAATCTATCTCATGGTAATAATCTGTATTTCATTCTACTTATTGACGATTAGCCAGGGAAGGGGTCGAATATTGTAGTGTATATCGGTGTGTACTAGCTCGAGGATTTCATTGGCTCTCCAAACGACTCCTTTTGGAAATGGTTTTCGATGATGCAATCCGAGCACACAGCCTTCACAAACTCGTTCAATCTCCTGAATTTGTTGCAAACCTCCAACCATATTTTCTGGTGGAGTAACATTAGACTTTGGAAATTAAGATGTCCAAGTCTCATGTGCCATAACAAAGCTTCATATGCGGTTGTGGCTTTCAAAGCAGTGTGTTCTTCATATCTGAAAGTGACCGGAAATCTTCTATTCAACCCCATTATTATCTTCTGCATTAACTCTTTATTTCTTCCTTTTTTATAAATAGTACTACCTTTTCCTTCAAAAATAACAGAGTATCCATGCTCTACAAGTTGTCCGACACTAAGCAAATCATGTGTAAGGTCAAGAACTAGTAAAACATCATATATATATATTTAATACCTACTTTCGTCTTGACCGGGATCTTACCTTTTCCCATGACTTGTATAACTGATCCATTTCCTATTTTTACTTGAGAATTTCCTGCAACGTTAATATCGACCAAAATACTTCATCGCCCGTCATATGGTTACTACAACCACTGTTAAGGAACCATGCGTCACTTCTTTGAACGTTAGCTGAGTGACAAAAGAAAACATTTCCGTCTTCTTGTCTTTCTTCTATAAAGTTTGCCCGTTGTTGGTTCTTTTCTCGACAAATTTTTTCTAAATGACCAAATTGATTACAATTGGTGCATTTATACTTTCCTTTGAACCAACAATCTTTTTCTTCGTGATTGTCTTTCTTGCAAATAGAACACTCGTAAGAGTCTCCATTGCCAAATGATCTTTTTTCAAAATTTCCTCGGTCTCTGAATCCTCCGTAACTTTGTACACGTCCACGACATCTAAAATTTCTGCTCCGCGACCACCTCGGGATGAACTCTGTGACACCCTGGGTCGGGTCAAAATATTGCGGAATTATCAACTGGGATGTCACAAGTGTGGATCGATAACACATAGTTTATAGAGCATAAGATAAGAGATTATGCAAAACAGATTACATGATCGTTATACAAATTTATAAAAAATTTCTTCAACATGTCATAAGTAAAATGTTTATTCTTCCCAAATAGAACCCCTGACGAGTTCTACAATGTAGATTACAATGATGCTTGAGTCCATGCACACACCACGTACTAAGTTCATTTTCCTGAGAAAAACATGCTTAGAGGGTCAACATAAAGTTGGTGGAATTTACAGGTTTAGTAATAATTAGTTTGGACATACATCAATCATAGAAGTAACAATGAACAAAGCATTTTTACTAAAAGGTAGATTACATTTACTATTACTCGAAACTGAAGCTTAACCTTCCATAGTCCTCAACAGATGAGAACTTGGTGTCCTACAAAAAGACACCCAAACCCAGTTCCAACATGGTATACATCTGTTGTCCCGGCCAAGGCACAGTGAGCATGACTCACCCAGATGGGGATGGTCAATCCCAAATAGATCTATTTATAACATTCGAGCAATTTTAATAATTTAACAGTTTCTATAATAGTCAATCGAAATCAAGTTTATACAATTCAGTTATGTACAATAAAATAGTTTCATGTTTTCTCCCCCGTAAAGGAAAAGTTTATCAATAGTTCATATGAGGCTGTAAACTCACCTGGGAGTTGGCAATAGCTGTATAATACGAATATCTAAATAATGCTCACGCCACAAGCTATGCCTAATCAAATAGTACAGTCTTATTAGATAATACAAGGAACGTATGTGTATGCTTATACAAATTTTTAATTAGTTTATTAATGCTACAATATTTATTTAAATAAATGTAGTACAAATATTAATACTATCCATTTAAACTTGTATTTAAGTTTCATATTTAAGTAAACATAAATTTTTTTACTTATAATATTAGTTTATGTCCGTAGTACATGTATTAATAATAACCATTTAAACTTGTAATTATGTTTCTCGTTAAGTAAAATAAATATTTTACTTATAATTCTAGTATATGTACTTGTATTTAATTTATTAATCATTTATATAAATTCGTCCCATAAAAGTACATAAGTACATGTATTTAGTTTACCTTTATGCATAGAGTTTATACATTTTATCTCATAAAGTAAAATTTAAATATTTTATTTTGTAAAGTAAAATATCAATATTTTATTTACTTTAAAGTTCCCAAAAATTTTCCAAACATTTATAAAATAATTTTTAAGTTACAAGTTTAAGAATTTATACTTTAAATCCTTATGGTTTAGGGTTTATTTAAGTTTTACTAAATTTAAAATAGAATTAGGGTTAGGGTTTGTTAAAGTTTCGGAATATGGCAAAGCTAGTTTCTCCATATTTTAAGAAAAGTCAAACTCTTGGATTTTACACATATAATACCTAGGGCTTGTTATACTTTCGGGTTATGGCAGTTTTTGTCCTCCTAGTTATAACTAGGTTTTATAACTTTCATAAAATGATAAAAACAGTCCCTATGGCTTCTTTATGTTTCGGCTTATTACAAAAGTGGTCTTTAGGGTTATGAAATGACAAAACAACTTTTAGAAACTTCCAAAATGGTCCCTAGGGTTTAATATGCCACGGATGGTATTTATTAAACTCTAGACTTTCAGATAATTACATTTTTAGTCCTTGTGTTTAATAGTTTATCAAAACAAGTTTCAAATGTCACGGTTTTAGTCCTTAAGTTTCATAAATTGTCATTTTAGTCCAAAAGTTTTTATAAGTTATATTTTATTATAAAAACTTTTATTTAAATATCTAAAACATTAAATGGGCTCACTAAATGGTCCAAAAGACTATTGGGCTATTTAATGGGCCTAAACCATTAAGGTATTAAGATTAGTTAAATGGGCTTATTGGGTCCATTAAGTCTTGGGCTAATGTTGCATAGGCTTGATTAGTCCATTAATACTACTTTTTCATTTTATGTAAGTAATAGTCTAGGTTTTCTCATAAGCTTATTATTAGCTTATCCATATTTAGTTATAAACCTTAATAAAAGAATAAAACTCAAAGTTTGTTTTATTTGGTGTATCAAATGAGATCTAGATTTGCTACAACGTTGCATGCAAGTCATAAGCTCTAATATGAGCTTATAACTCACGGCTATATTAAGCTATAGCTTATTAAGATAAGTCAAGACTTGTTTTAAAGTTGCATGTAATCATAAGAGTCCCAAAATAAGATCTAAACTATGTTTAAACCTAAAAATCAATCACAAGTCCATGTATACACATATATAGCCCACGGCTATAAATTTAATCTTGGTGTTTCCAAGATGAGATTTTTAGCTAGTTTTGTGTTTTATAATTATTTATAAAGTTCAACATGTTTATCTAGTTTTGTTACATGTTCCTAAGGCTATCATGAATCCAAGAAAAACAACATATAACCCACGGCTATATTATTTTCCCCAAATGTTTCCATAAAATCTTTATGCTTGTTTTATGTTTATTAGGTTAAGTAAGTTCTTAACACTAGATCTAGGTTTTACATAGACATGCATGTACATTTTAAATCCCATCCAAGGATATATATATATATATATATATATATATATATATATATATATATATATATATATATATATATATATATATATATATATATATATATATATATATATATATATATATATATATATATATATATATATATATATATATATATATATATATATATATATATATATATATATATATATATATATATATATATATATATATATATATATATATATATATATATATATATATATATATATATATATAGCCCACGGCTATGTTTATACACATAAAGTGTTTTAGTGATTTTTAGTAGTCCATTATACATGTATAAATACATATTCCATTGTTTAAAACTTAGTACATAAATCATAGATGCCTATTTAATTATGCTGTGACCTTTAAGGTCATGGTTCTTTTCATGGTTTTGAGTTATAACAAGTTTACTTATGAGATTTGTGATTATTAGTTAACCATAATCCCAAAAGTAATGTTTATAACCCACGACTACATTTAAATCCATAAAATGATTTATATTATTTTTAATCAAGTTTTAATCATAGAATACTAGTCATAGGTTTCTTTATCAAAAGTTTTTAACCATGACTAATGGTATTCCAAAATATGCTGTGACCTTTGATGGCCATGGTTTTATCAATTCTTGATTTTTAACAAGTTTGTTACATATGTTTATAGGTGGATGTTAATGTATGCAAGTAAAAATGAAGAAAGTATAAAGAGTAATACCTTCTTGCTAAAGTTACCAAGGGAGATCTAAAGAACAAGGGAGATTAGGGATATAATCTTGATGAAGATGAAAACCCTAACTATAACCAAGCCGTGACCCTTATGGATTCGGCTAGGGCTTGCTATAATGATTCTAAAAGGTGGAGATACTACTAAATGATTAGTAGTAAAGATGAAGACAAAGATCTAGGGAAGTTAATGTATGTTCTTGGTGGTATTCAAATGATTTGAGAGAGAAAGGAGATGAGAGAAATGAGATTTGATTTGCATGAGTGAGAATGATGAGTGTGTGTTTTTGGCTTAAAGAAGATAGAGAAGGCCAAGGCAAAAAGGCATGATTGCCTTGGTAAGAACTCTTATGCCAAGTGTATGCTCTTACATTTCCAAAGCAACTCTTCTTCTTCCACATAGTGGGTGTGTGTGCCGTGTCTGGCTAACCAAAAGAAAGGTGGGATTGTTGTGGGCTTGTGTTGGGCTAGAACAAAAAGGGAAAGGATCTTGGGCTAGTCCAAGATGTGTAGTATGCATATGATGTACCCATATACATACACGGCTATGTATGCATGATGTGACATTGTTCTCAAATTTTGTTAAATGTTATGTATACATAATTAGTTATACATTTCATTACTTGTTCTTCTAGTTTTTAAGTACATGATTTAAGTTATGTAGTTATTTACAACAAGGATGTAATGTAAAAGTATAAGTACATAATGGACAAGTTCACACATCTTATAGGAATATAACACATGAGGGAGTGTTCTAGGATTATTGGGTGAAATTTTATTACATTAAATCATGGTAAAATCATAGATTTTACAACACCACCCCGTTAGTTTAGCTTTGTCCTCAAAGCTACTAAAATCGTAGTTATCTTTTAAGTGAAAAGATGTTCTAAGTATACAGGTTTGTTTTACACATGCTCATAAACAAAAAGGGTGACGTCGATGTGAAGTGATCTACATCCGGGTTGCTCTATACATCCGCTTGAGCAGTAATGGATGATGCTACTATTATGGATGGATAGAAAGCAATGCAAAGAGATATTTATCCGGATCGCACTATACATCTGATTGAGCAATAACAGATGCTGCTACTACTATGGATGGATAGCAATCAATGCAAAGAGATCTTTATCCGGGTCGCACTATACATCCGATTGAGCAGTAATGGATGCTACTGCTACTATGGATGGATACAAAGCAATGCAAAAAGATCTTTATCTGGGTCGCACTATACATCCGATTGACCAGTAATGGATGCTGTTACTACTATGGATGGATATAAAGCAATGTAAAAAGATCTTTATCCGGGTCGCACTATACATCCGATTGAACAGTAATGGATGCTACTACTACTATGGATGGATAGAAAGCAATGCAAAGAGATCTTTATCCGGGTCGCACTATACATCCGATTAAGCAGTAATAGATGCTGTTACTACTATGGATGGATAGAAAGCAATGCAAAGAGATCTTTATCCGGGTCGCACTATACATCCGATTGAGCAGTAATGGATGCTGCTACTACTACTGATGGACAGATGGCGATGTAGAGAGATCTTTATCAGGATCACACTATACATCCGATTGAGCAGTAATGGATGCTGCTGCTACTACTGATGGACAGATGGCGATGCTGGGAGATCTTTATCAGGATCGCACTATACATCCGATTGAGAAGTAATGGATGCTGCTGCTACTACTGATGAACAGATGGCGATGCAGAGAGATCTTTATCAGGATCGTACTATACATCTGATTGAGCAGTAATGGATGCTGCTGCTACTACTGATGGAAAAATGGCGATGCAGAGAGATCTTCATCAGGATCGCACTATACATCCGATTGAGCAGTAATGGATGTTGCTGCTACTACTGATGGACAGATGGCGATGCAGGGATATCTTTACCAGGATCGCGCTATACATCCGATTGGGCAGTAATGGATGCTACTGCTACTACTGATGGACAGATGAGGGCTTTTTCAATAGGGTCGCAGTTACATCCTTCCTGGAGTTGAGAGAGGACCAATGGTGTTATGGATTTGGTTAGGAGGGCAAATCCACTGCAATTGGTTTCTGGTATGAGGAGGACATGCCAGCATGCTTTATATGCTGGGAAAGCTGGGGATGCACTACTCCTGCGTCCTTTTCACTGGTGAAAGATATGTTATATCTCCACACCCGATGGTGAAAATTTGGGGTTTGAAGGTAAAATAAATAATTTTTTTTTAACTAGAACCCCTCCTGCGTCAACAACTATACGTGAAACACTTGCTGATATACCTCAAAACTGTGGGATGCAAACATTAGTTGATAGGACTAAAACTTCTACCCAGCAGAATGGTTAAGATTATTGTTGATGGTGATTGGGTAGGGAGTTGCAAGGAATCTGCTTCATTCGCAGCGGGGCTGGGCGAAAGAGGCACAAAAAAGAAGTAACTCAAATGGTGGAAATAAAAGAAGATACCAAGAATAAAGAAGTGCGCATCTTGCGGGATGCTGCAAAAACGGTCATGCATCCACTATTAATGGTTCAAAATTTGCACAAATTTTGACTTCTAAGGAAAGGAAGTCATTCATTCCAAGGTTTGGTGGATGGTGGTATTGTCGAACTAATTGGTCTTGAAGAGGGAAAAAGGTTTGTCCGAAAGCATGGGGCATTCAATATCTCTTTACGAGGGATGTCAAACGCAGCCCTACAAAATACACCCATTGTGAGTTGGACATGTCTTTTAGGTTTAGGGTTGCCTAAGATGGCAAACACAACCCTACAAAATACACCCATTGTGAGTTGGACATGTCTTTTAGGTTTAGGGTTGCCTACCTCATCAATTGGGGAGGAACATGTTAGAAAAAATAGGACATCCTTTTACCAAATATTTCAGGGCTTTGGTGCCGTAGATGACACTAAGTCTAGTGTTGATTATGTCGGGGTTACCATCACCTCGTATAATCATGGTTTCATCTCCCCAAGGTATACGAACCATATTTTGATCACATATGATAACTGCACGATACTTTGCTAGCCAATCCATGCCAATAATGAAATCAAAGCTACCAAGACTTACCGGAATCATATCAATATTAAACGGGTGATTGGAAAGGTTTAAGGTACAACCTCGAATGATGGTGTCGACCGTCACAACTCTTCCGTCGGCTAGTTCTACAATATAGTAAGGGTCTAAAAGTAAAACCCGTATTTAAATCGGAAAAAGTAAATACGCGGTTTAAATCATTTAAACTATTTACGTATTAAATTAAAAAAAAGAGAATCTTAAAACGAGAGTTAAATACAAGCATACGATTACAAAAAAAAAAGTTAATTGTAAAGGCCCATGGCCGATTTTAGTTTAAAGAATGGAAAGAAAAGAAAAATTTTGGGCCTAAGCCCATTGTAAAAAAATAAAACACGAGACTTTAACCCCTCCCTCCCACACAGTCGAACAAAAAAAAGATTAGGGTTTCCTAAACCAACTTGTAGCCGCCGGATAATAGAAGAAAAGAAAGGAGGTCGGGCTTTGTTTTGATCTAGTAATCTGTGTATTTACCTTTCCATTATCAAACTACTACGGTAATCATCTCTTCTTTATATCAGTTTATATAATCACGAATTAAGTTTTGATGATCAAGGAGAAAACGTTTTTTTAAAATAAATCAAAACATGCGCATGAAATAAAGATTAGGGTTTTGGTTGGGGATTTCATGTGGAACCGAGACATGTATATGTCTCGGTGGTGTTGTTCTTATCAAGCCACAGCCGACACCCCTATTCGGGGCTATATTAAAAAAAAAACAGTGGGATGGTTACAAGTCGGGTTTTGGTTAATAGCACGAAAACCGAGACCTTTAGGGTCTCGGTGTGACCCCGTTTTGGCCCAGCCGCGACCCACTAAGGGGCCGATGTTAGTTTCATGTGGTCAACAGCAAACCACAATCAAACAGGGGGTGCGTTTGGGTCTGCAGTAGCATAAGGGTGTGTTTGGGTCTGCAGTAGCATAAGGGTGCGTTTGGTTTATATAAACAGTGGGAAAACGTAACATAGTAGTGGGAACTAAATGTTTAATCAGTGGGAAAAATGGGACATAAAATCTGGATATATTGAATAACATTAGCGACAGTTTTGCGACAGTTTTTTTGTCGCATAACTGTTATATGTATGCAGTTTTAAAAGGGACAACTGTTAGCGACAGTTTTTAGTGACTCAGTTTTCTGTCGCAAATTCATATAGGCGGATTAATCATAGTTTGTTGATTTGTTTAGTGCGACCGAGATGGGGTATCTCGGTAGGCTCGGGACGTTATTATAATAAATAAAATGAATATTTTTATATTATACCTTTTTAATCTAGTTATTTTATAAATGTTTAAAATATATTTTAAATGTGTTAAATTAAAATAGTTCTTTAATATTTTAAAAGGGTATAATTTTATTAAATGAATTAAAATATTTTAGGAACTTTCTAATTTAAGAAATTTTCTATTTTTAGCGGGATACTTAATAGTATTACTATAGCGTCAGAAATACACTTGTACCGTAACTATAGTAGAACGATAATACATTAAAATGAGTTATTATAAGATCAGATTTATCAATTAATATACGTACAGAATTTCAGAAATAAAATAAATAAATGAAAAGCCAATAAGAACATGAAATTAAATAGACGGATATTAGTTAGCTTATTCGCGCCTTATATTTATGTAGCTCGCGTGAAGTCTGAGTAGGAGTTCTACTTGTATTATTGCAGTCAATTACTGGACACGAGGTACGGATTTTCGTCCTTTCAGTAAGGACTTCCTTTCTATGCATGATTAGGATTCCCCGACTGCAGCCAAATGTTTTTCCCATATGTGTTTATGCTTATCAGAAATCATGTTAAAAACGAAATAAGTTGCCTGAGCATTATATACAAGCACGACCAGTTTATGTACTAGTTACGGAGGTACCGTAACCACGACACTAGAGGCACCGATGTCGTGACTCACATGCAGGAGAGTGATATCCTGCATCGTCCCACTCATGTTAAGTTTGGCCATTTTTATATGTATGTTTAGTGGGGCGTATGGATGCATCCTAGGCTTATTAGTTTACAAGTTATTAGGGTGAATGTGGTGTGTGCTCTACATCCTTCACATTGGAGCTGATCCCTCCACCCAGCACAGTATTTAGAGATCACCCCTCTACAGTTATTTAGAGGTCACCCCTCTACAGCATGACGAGGTCTCCCCTCCAGTTATTCATGCACGGTTGTTACAGCACGCGACCTATATAAGCTCTGGCAATTAAAATACAGTAGATGCATGTTTTCAGATTTAATAGTTATAATTCAGTTTCAGTATGTATGAACCAGGGTTCTCAAATTTTATACAGATTTCTACCACATGTTACATATCAGTCTCATAGCTTCATTTGTTGTCATCTATTCCATTACTTTCAGTACATTCTTATCATGCTTTTTATCCGTTCACTGAGCGTTATGCTCAGCCGTAGTTTCCTTTCATGTTTCCAAACGGCAGGTACACAGGGACGGTCTTAGGACTTCTAAGAGAGTACGTGCATTTGGATGGGAGCTATCCAGAATCCTTTATTTTTATGCACACATTACATTACTTTGGTTGTTTGGACACTGTTTCGTCCTTTTCTTTCAGTACTTAAATCTTTATATTTTGAGCTTATGTTTGGACTACCGACGTTTGATTCCGGTATTTCCGTATGGTCAGTTAATTTTAAATACATTGCCTTGCATGCTTTGATGACACGCCATAAATACACGTAACGGTCCATTTATCCAAGTGGGGTGTTACAATTATGGTATCACAGAGCAAGGTTCGACCTGTAGGCTCTAAAACTTGACCTGTGACTAGTGAGTAGTCACCAAGAACTTCCTGTATTTTAGCGTCGTTATCTTCCATGCTACTCATGTATTTTATCAGTCGGATTTTCAAAATTTTGATTAAGTAAACGGTCGGTACAGGACTGGCCATACTTAATCGCATGTGCTTTTCAGCGAACTTTTCGTTATGGTGAACTGACCATAGGCGTTCACCCTTGCCCGTTTAAATTTTGTATAGATGAACTGACCATAGGCGTTCATCCTTATTCATGTCAGATTTATGTTTCAGTTAATTGTCATTTTGTGAACTGACCCTAGGCGTTCACCAGTATTCATGTCATATTTTGTTGGCTATACCTTCATGAATTACACTATGCATTTTCAGATTTATTACTCCAGGTTCTGACAGTGTTATCGACTTATCCTCTGTTATTTCAGATGCCACCCAGACGCGAAACCGAGAATGATCCTAACGTAGCTTCCATTGCTGCTGCTGTTCAGGCTGCTATACAAGCCATGTTACCCCAAATTCGTGATGAGATCCGAGCTGAATATCAAAATGGACCTCAGCAGAATAACAACCTTCCTGCTCCACCACCTGCCACTTTACCCGCTTGGCTAGATTTGTTTAACAAACAAAAACCCCGAGTTTTTGAGTAGACTGTAGCTCCAACTGACACGGAAGACTGGATCTATCATGTAGAGAAATTTTTTGGAGCTATGGGTTGTGGTGATGCTTTCAAGGTTAGGCTTGCAGTTTACAAATTGGAGGGTCATGCTCTGCATTGGTGGAGGTCTTAGAAACTGTCCAATGGGGGAGATGCTTGGGAGCTTGCATTGACCTGGGCACGTTTCAAGATGATGTTCTATGACCAGTTTTTCCTGCATGCGGAGCAAGCTAAACTGAAGAGGGACTTCCACGTCATCCGTCAGAATCATGGCGGGAATAGTATAGAGTTCATGCACCGATACCTCAGGATGGCTGGATTCTTAGGGGAGGCTGCGGGTACCGCGGAGGAGCAAGCGAAGCAATTTCGGTGGGCTCTTCACTCTAGGACTGCAGATAGGCTGGTGAGGGCCACATTCACTAATGTGTCACAAGTAGCTAATGCAGCTCGTGATATTGAGATGCTTTTCGATAGAGATGAGCTCGAGAATGTAGAGCGTCCGGAGAAGAGGTACATCTCATCCAACAAACTTAAACCATTTAACTCCCATTATTACTTGTCAACTTATATGTTATGTCTTATCCAATTATAATCTTACAGACACAGAGGAGGAGACCGATCCCAATCGGCTACTCCACATCAGAACTACAGGAACCACGGTCAGTCATATGACCGTAATCGATCAAATAAGAGGAGCGGTGGTGATACCTACCGCGGCAGCTCAAACTCATCTTGCAACTACAGGTGATTCTTTAAGCTCCGGAAATACTAGACTATCTTGCAAAACAGATCTTAATTTTTTGTAAACTCAAACAGAGATGCTGGACAGGGGCGTGACCAAAACAACAGAGGTCAGCAGTTTTCCCGACCGGCAAATTTTGGTAATTTTAAATGTCAGTCAAACAACCTTATTTCGGTTAAGTTATCAGAATCGTGACACGTGTTTATCATCGTAAATCAGGTTCTCAGCAAACCAGAGCTACTTCTACCGAGTATTCTTATCCCACTTGTATCACATGTGGGAAAAAATACACGGGACCTTGTCGTCGTGGTACGGGTAGTTGTTACGAGTGTGGCCAGCCGGGCCATTTGAAGAGGGATTGCAAGAGCGGGGATGCTGCCGGTACCTCAGGCCAGATTCCTCAGATTCTACCTCCACCACCACCAATACCACTAACCACTGGTCGTGTCTACACTACTACCCATGAGCAAGAAAATAAGACCACAGGTACCATTACTGGCATTTTGTTTATACACGGACAGTCTGCCTGCGTGCTTTTCGATACAGGCGCCACACACTCAGTTATATCTACTTCATATGCTGTTAGAATAAACATGACCCCTACGCCACTAGACAGTGTACTTAGTATATCTACCCCCATGCGAGACTCTGTACTCATTACCCAGGTGTATAAGGATCTTCCTCTTGAGTTTGATGATAAAATCCGACCAGTCAGTGCCCTTCCTCTAGATATGTGCGAATTCGATATTATTCTGGGTATGGATTGGTTGTCGGTTCATCATGCCACCATAGATTGTCATGCTCACCAGGTCATCTTTGGTGATGTCCAGACACCAGAGTATATTCACCGGGGCTTCCTACCAGGAAAACATGTTCAGATCATTTCAACTTTACAGGCTCGTACCTTACTATACCATGGTTGTGAGGGTTTCCTAGCTACAGTTCATGACACGACTTCTGAGGCACCTTCAATTCATGATCAGCCAGTGGTGTCAGATTTTCCAGATGTCTTTCCAAAGGAACTCCCAGGCTTACCTCCCATGCGAGAGGTAGAATTTGGTATCGATCTCATTCCAGGTGCAGAACCGGTATCTAAAGCTCCTTACTGTATGGCTCCGGTAGAGCTTAAGGAACTAAAAGATCAGCTACATGAACTTCTGGAAAGAGGTTTCATTCGTCCAAGCGTGTCACCTTGGGGCGCGTCGGTTTTGTTTGTCAAAAAGAAGGATGGTAGTATGCGATTATGTATTGACTACCGTGAGTTGAATAAGCTCACTATTCGTAACCGTTATCCACTTCCTCGTATTGACGATTTATTCAATCAGCTTCAGGGTGCCAAGCACTTCTCAAAAATCGATCTACGATCAGGCTACCATCAACTGCGTGTAAAAGAGCAGGATATATCCAAAACTGCTTTTCGCACGAGGTACGGTCATTACGAGTTTGTTGTTATGCCATTCGGTCTCACGAATGCGCCTGCAGTATTTATGGACTTGATGAACAGAGTCTTCCACGAATTTTTAGACAAGTTTGTGATCGTATTCATCGATGATATCCTTATTTTCTCCAAATCTAAAGAGGAACATCAGAATCATCTCCGTACAGTTTTGCAGATTCTCAGACGAGAAAAGCTATATGCTAAATTTTCGAAGTGCGAGTTTTGGCTGAATACGGTGGCGTTTCTAGGTCATATTGTTTCTGCAGAAGGAATCACTATGGATCCTCCAAAGGTGGAGGCTATCACCAAATGGCCGAGACCGACATCTGTCATAGAGATACGTAGTTTTCTTGGGTTGGCGGGTTATTACCGCAGGTTTGTGGAAAATTTCTCACGTTTGGCGTTACCTTTGACCCAACTTATGCGAAAAGGTGAGAAGTTTATATGGACCGAGGAGAGAGAAAAGTGTTTTGAGGAACTCAAGCATCGATTGATCTCAGCACTAATACTTACTCTTCCATCCGATACAGGTGGTTATCAGATTTACAGTGACGCTTCAGGAAAGGGCTTAGGCTGTGTTCTTATGCAGCATGGGAAAGTCATTGCTTATGCTTTGCGTCAACTAAATCCGTATGAGAAAAATTATCCTACTCATGATCTAGAGCTCGCAGCAGTCGTTCTCGCCCTTAAAATCTGGAGGCATTATTTATATGGTGAGTCGTGTGATATCTTCACCGATCACAAAAGTCTCAAGTACATATTTACCCAACGAGAGCTGAACATGAGACAACGGCGATGGTTAGAACTGCTGAAAGACTATGACACTAATATTCAGTATCACCCAGGTAAAGCAAATGTAGTAGCAGATGCCCTTAGCAGAAAGTCAGGTATGATAAATGGCATCAAAGTTCAGGAAGACATTATTCGGGACTTAGAGCGGTATGATATTGAGCTCTTAGTACGCGGATATAGGGGATACTGGGCTAGTCTGAGGGTAGAACCGGATTTACTCTCTAGGATTAAAGCCGCACAAAAGGATGATGGTGAAATCTGGGTGATTGTCAAGAACATTGACCAGCAGACCGAATTTCGCATCGATGACGATGGTATCGTATGACAGGGTACCAAACTCTGCGTTCCAGAAGACCCTGCTCTCAGAGAAGCCTTAATGAATGAGGCTCACAGCTCTCCGTTCTCTATTCATCCAGGTTCCACTAAAATGTACCATGATCTTAAGCAGCATTTCTGGTGGAGTGGCATGAAACAGGATGTCGCAACTTTTGTGTCTAAATGCTTAACCTGCCAACAGGTTAAGATAGAGCATCAGCGTACCAGTGGTCTCCTTCAGCCGTTAGACATTCCAATGTGGAAATGGGACAAGATCTCTATGGATTTTGTCACTGGACCACCACAAACTCAGCGGAGACATGATGCAATCTGGGTTGTTGTCGATCGTTTGACCAAGTCGGCACATTTCATTCCTATCCGTAAAGATTTCGCAGTCAGTAAATTAGCAGAACTATTCACCAAGGAAATTGTACGATTACATGGTACACCTTCAGAAATTATATCAGATAGGGACCCACGTTTCACTTCTCATTTCTAGGAAGTTTGCATAAAGCTTGGGGAACTAGGCTCAAGCTCAGCACAACTTTTCACCCGCAGACAGACGGTCAGTCAGAGCGTACCATCCAGACTTTGGAGGACATGCTACGCGCCTGTGCATTAGAATGGACGGGGCACTGGGATGACTATATTTGCTTGGTTGAGTTTGCCTACAACAACAGTTGGCATGCTAGTATCAAGCATGCTCCATTCGAGATGTTATACGGCAGGAAATGTCGTGCTCCTATTTGTTGGGATCAAGTAGGAGAACGGTTGATTGAAGGACCAGAATTAATAGAACTGACAAATGAAAAGGTCACCATTGCTAGGGCAAAACTGCAAGAAGCGCGTACTCGCCAGAAGAGTTACACCGACAAGCATCGTAGAGATCTATCATTTCAGACTGGGGATCGTGTGTTCCTCAAAGTATCACCCGCACGCGGCGTCTGACGTTTTGGCCTCAAAGGCAAGCTCAACCCTCGTTACATCGGACCGTTCGAAATCCTTGAACGTATTGGTGAAGTGTCATATCGGTTGGCGTTACCACCTCAGCTTTCACACGTCCACAACGTGTGTCATGTATCATTACTCAGAGGGTAAAACTATCATGAGCTTCACAAAGTGAATTATCCACTAGATCAGATTCGGGAGGATCTATCTTATATTGAGGAACCCGAAGCAGTTTTAGATCGCCCGGATCGAGTTATGAGAATGAAGACCATTCCTTTCGTCAAAATCCTATCGAGGAACCATACCGAGCGGGAGGCCACTTGGGAAACAGAGGAGTCTATACGAACTTCTTATCCTCACTTTCAGTTTTGATTCGGGTATGTCTTTTCAGCTTTTATGTCTTCCAGCTTATTAGCATTTTCGGCTTTTACTCTAGTCAGCTTAAATACCTTATAATTCGGGGACGAATTATTCTTTTTAGAAGGGAAGAATTGTAAAACCAGTACGGCCGTATCTTTAATTCGGGGACGAATTATTCTTTTTAGAGGAGAAGAATTGTAAAACCCGTACTTAAATCATAAAATGTAAATACGCGGTTTAAATCATTTAAACTATTTACGCATTAAATAAACAAAAAAAAAGAGAATCTTAAAAACGAGAGTTAAATACAAGCATACGATTAAAAAAAAAGTAAAAAAAATGAAAAGTTAATTGTAAAGGCCCATGGCCGATTTTAGTTTAAAGAATGGAAAGAAAAGAAAATTTTTGGGCCCAAGCCCATTGTAAAAAAATAAAACACGGGACTTTAACCCCTCCCTCCCACACAGTCGAACAAAAAAAAGATTAGGGTTTCCTAAACCACCTTGTAGCCGCCGGATAATAGAAGAAAAGAAAGGAGGTCGGGCTTTGTTTTGATCTAGTAATCCGTGTATTTACCTTTCCGTTATCAAACTACTACGGTAATCATCTCTTCTTTATATCAGTTTATATAATCACGAATTAAGTTTTGATGATCAAGGAGAAAACGTTTTGTTTTTAAAATAAATTAAAACATGCTCATGAAATAAAGATTAGGGTTTTGGTTGGGGATTTCATGTGGAACCGAGACATGTATATGTCTCGGTGGTGTTGTTCTTATCAAGCCACAGCCGACACCCCTATTCGGTGCTGTATTCAAAAAAAGAAAAAAAAGAAACAGTGGGATGGTTACAAGTCGGGTTTTGGTTAATAGCACAAAAACCGAGACCTTTAGGGTCTCGGTGTGACCCCGTTTTGGCCCAGCCGCGACCCACTAAGGGGCCGGTGTTAGTTTCTTGTGGTCGGCAGAAAACCACAATCAAACAGGGGGTGCGTTTGGGTCTGCAGTAGCATAAGGGTGCGTTTGGTTTATATAAACAGTGGCAAAACGTAACCTAGCAGTGGGAACTAAATGTTTAATCAGTGGGAAAAATGGGACATAAAATCTGGATATATTGAATAACATTAGCGACAGTTTTGCGACAGTTTTTCTGTCGCCGAACTGTTATATGTATGCAGTTTTAAAAGGGACAGCTTTTAGCGACAGTTTTTAGTGACTCAGTTTTCTGTCGCAAATTCATATAAGCGGATTAATCATAGTTTGTTGATTTGTTTAGTGCGACCGAGATGGGGTATCTCGGTAGGCTCGGGACGTTATTATAATAAATAAAATGAATATTTTTATATTATACCTTTTTAATCTAGTTATTTTATAAATGTTTAAAATATATTTTAAATGTGTTAAATTAAAATAGTTCTTTAATATTTTAAAAGGGTATAATTTTATTAAATGAATTAAAATATTTTAGGAACTTTCTAATTTAAGAAATTTTCTATTTTTAGCGGGATACTTAATATAGTATTACTATAGCGTCAGAAATACACTTGTACCGTAACTATAGTAGAACGATAATACATTAAAATGAGTTATTATAAGATCAGATTTATCAATTAATATACGTACAGAATTTCAGAAATAAAATAAATAAATGAAAAGCCAATAAGAACATGAAACTAAATAGACGGATATCAGTTAGCTTATTCGCGCCTTTTATTTATGTAGCTCGCGTGAAGTCTGAGTAGGAGTTCTACTTGTATTATTGCAGTCAATTACTGGACACGAGGTACGGATTTCCGTCCTTTCAGTAAGGACTTCCTTTCTATGCATGATTAGGATTCCCCGACTGCAGCCAAATGTTTTTCCCATATGTGTTTATGCTTATCAGAAATCATGTTAAAAACGAAATAAGTTGCCTGAGCATTATATACAAGCACGACCAGTTTATGTACTAGTTACGGAGGTACCGTAACCACGGCACTAGAGGCACCGGTGTCGTGACTCACATGCAGGAGAGTGGTATCCTGCATTGTCCCACTCATGTTCAGTTTGGCCATTTTTATATGTATGTTTAGTTGGGCGTATGGATGCGTCCTAGGCTTATTAGTTTACAAGTTATCAGGGTGAATGTGGTGTGTGCTCTACATCCTTCACATTGGAGCTGATCCCTCCACCCAACACAGTATTTAGAGGTCACCCCTCTACAGTTATTTAGAGGTCACCCCTCTACAGCATGACGAGGTCACCCCTCCAGTTATTCATGCACGGTTGTTACAACACGTGACCTATATATGCTCTGGCAATTAAAATACAATAAATGCATGTTTTCAGATTTAATAGTTATAATTCAGTTTCAGTATGTATGAACCATGTTTCTCAAATTTTATACAGATTTCTACCACATGTTACATATCAGTCTCATATCTTCATTTGTTGTCATCTATTCCATTACTTTCAGTACATTCTTATCATGCTTTTTATCCGTTCACTGAGCGTTATGCTCAGCCGTAGTTTCCTTTCATGTTTCCAAACGGCAGGTACACAGGGACGATCTTAGGACTTCTAAGAGAGTACGTGCATTTGGATGGGAGCTATCCAGACTCCTTTATTTTTATGCACACATTACATTACTTTGGTTATTTGGACACTGTTTCGTCCTTTTCTTTCAGTACTTAAATCTTTATATTTTGAGCTTATGTTTGGACTACTGATGTTTGATTCCGGTATTTCCGTATGGTCAGTTAATGTTTAAATACATTGCCTTGCATGCTTTGATGACACGCCATAAATACACGTAACGGTCCATTTATCCAAGTGGGGTGTTACACTAAAAACTGATGGAGTGACTTCCAATATTTTACTAAATTCAGTAGATATAAAGCTTCGATCTGCTCCGGTGTCAAGCAAGACAGATGCATATCGTTGATTTAGTAGAAACGTACCGGTGACGATGTTGGAATCCGGATTGGCTTGGGCATTGCCAACCATATACACTTGTGATGAAGTTCCCTTGTTGTCCTTCTTCTGGTTGGCCAACTTGGGACAGTCGGGTCTCACGTGTCCAGGGATTCCACATTCGTAACACACTACAGTTCTCTTTGGTCCACTATTGCTTCCACCTGTGGGGTTTCGGTTTCCCTGTTGCCCACTTCCGCTTCCACGAGCATTAGACTTGCCCTTGTTGATGTTTTTAGGGTTGTTATTGGGTCGAACCGAGGTAACAACATTTGCTTGATATTCACGAGCAAAATGGCCTTGTTGGCCACACTTGTGGCATCCTTGACACTGACCTCCAAGAACATGGTGATAGTTGCACTTTAGACACTTAGGATTGGATCCTGAGTAGTTCTTGGTACTGGTTGTGCGAGTAGTACCATAAGTTTGCCCAATGTATTGCCTTTTGGAAGGCTGCTGATGTTGGCTACGGGAGCTTTCATCCGACTTTCTCTTGTGCTCTGTTTACCTTTCAGACAAGTTGCAGGCTCGTTTGTTGATTAGCTCAGGTGCGAATTCCATAGCACTTTCAACGGTAGTGGGTCGTGATGCTAGCACACTGTCATGAATGTTGTCAGGGAGTCCGCTGATATACTTCTCAATCTTGTCGTTTCTTTGAGGAAACATTTTGGTACACATCAAGCTTAAATCTTGAAATCTTTGGTTGTACCAAAGGATGTCATTGTTTTTGCATTTAAGATCCCATAGTTCGATTTCCAACTTCTTCATTTCTCTGTTGGGAATAAATTAAGGCCAGATCACTTGGGCGCTGACAAGAACAACTCAAGCGTTGACAAGAACAAAGTGAGCGCTGACAGCTCAAGCGTTGACAAGTTAAAGTCAAACGTTGATAGATTGAAGACAAGCACTGATGGAAGATATAAGCTACACGTTGATTATGTTCTAGAATACTTCTAGTAAGGATAGAAACGACAATGTATTTTCTATGTTTATCTTTACCTAGAATAGTTGATACGTAGCTTATTGTACAAGGCTTCTTAGTCTATAAAACAAGTGGTATCAGAGCTTGTTGAGGAACTTTTGATCTTTGAAGAACACCAGAACGATATACGAACACCAAAACCCTAATTTCCTTAAAACCCTAAAAACATCATGTCTGAAGCAATAACCTCCTCCTCCTCACCATTACCAAACATCAAGATTCCCATGCTTGATGCAACCAACTTTGACTTATGGAGGTTCAACTTTGAACAATATCTGGGGATCTTTGATTACACACTCTGGGAGATTATTGAATATGGAAACTCATTCAATAAGGCTCAAAAGATTCAGGATGCCATTACGGCAAGATCAGCTGTTGAAGGATGTCCTGATGAAGATAAGAAAGAAAAACCTGGAGATGGTAGAGCTGTAAGTGCTGAAGATATTGCAAAGAAAAGGGTTGACATGAAAGCCCTAAATATTCTGAAAGTCTCTTTGGGACAAGAAAATCAGCACAAATATAGAGGCTATGAATCTGCTAAGGATCTTTGGGAAGCAATTAAAGTTGCATATAGTGGTAATGCAGACACTAAGGAAGAAAAGAAAAAGCAACTTCTGCATGATTATGCTGTCTTCAAAGCTCAGCCCAATGAGAAACTAAGTAGTGTGAGAAGCAGATTGCTTGACATCACAAGCAAGTTGTCCTTCATGGGGACACAAGTTGGTGATGTTGACACCAATGCTACTTTTCTGAAAAGTCTTGGTGAGGCATGGAAGATTGAGGCAAGATCTATTCTTGCCAATAATACTTACAAGAGCTCTTCGTTTGATGACATCTACAACAAACTAAGACTGTTGGAAGATGAAACTCTTTCAGCACATAGAAGCAAAGCTAGCACCAGCAACATGGCCTTCTTCTCTCACAGTGAAGGTCAATTCAATCAAAAGGACTCTTTTATGCATCTAGTTACTGGATCATCATTTGTCAGCGCTGGAACAAGTCCTGTCAACGTCTCCTTTTCAGACGCTGACACATTCATGAATGACTCCCCAAGAGTTAAACCTGCTGGTTTGGATTTGGATACTGTGTGTGCTTACATTGCTTCTTTGCCCAATGGTTCAGTGATTACATATGAGTACCTTGAGCAGATAAGTGATGAACACTTGGAAGAGATGGACATCAAGTGGAACATGGCTCTTGCTAGTATAAGAGCAAATAGGTGGAATAGAAGGTTCAAGAAGAAGATGACCTTCAATGCTAAAGACACTACTGGATTTGATAAATCCAAAGTTGAGTGCTACAACTGTCATCGCATGGGACACTTCATTAGGGAATGCAGATCTCCTAGAAGATCTGATGCTGGTAAACCCTCAAGTCAGGTTGTTAAAGCTCAAGACTCCAAAGCCATGGTTGCAGTTCAAGGAATTGATGGTACTGGATGGGATTGGAGCTATCTGGCTAAGGATGCTGAAGAGGACAAAGCTTTGATTGCTGATATTGAAGAAGAAGAGCATGTTGAATATGCTCTCATGGCACACTCCTCCTCTTCATCTGATAATGAGGTATATGATGATGCTTTTGGTAGCAAAGGTTGTAGGTTAAACACTGACAGACTTAACAAAGAGGTGTTAAAACTAAAAGAGGATATGAGCACTGAAAGGTGTAAATTATCCAATTACCAACTAGCTCTTACTGAAACTGAGAAAACTGTTTCTGAATACAAGAAAATGGAATTTGATTTAAAAGATAAGATAAATATCTTAAAACATGAGCTAGAGGGTAGTATGGATATTAGAAATATCATGTCAAAGGTCAATAGAGACCTACAGGCTAAGTTAGATGAGGCCATTAAGAATAAAGATAATGTTGACCTCAAGATTCAAAGATTTGAAAGAGCCACCCAAGCCCTAGGAGACTGTGTAGCTAAACAAAGGGATCCCAAGGATATGACTGGGATTGGGATGAATGATTACTCTCTGGTTCCACCACCAGCTGGTGACTTCTATGGTGTCCTTAGAAAGGATTTATCTTGGACTGGTATACCAGAATGCCAAGAAGAGGAATTCTCTCCTCCACTAAGAGTTGTCACTCCAGTAGAAGAGTATCAACAAAAACTGACTGACCTAAATGAGTGGAAGAAAGCTAACCCTACTTTATTTGTTAAGGGAGGTTTGCTATGTGAAAGTCCCAATGAATCACCATCCATTAAGGTTACTCACCCAGTTACTGGTAAAGCTGTTAACCTAGGCTCAAACACTGTTAGAAGACCTACCATTAAATATGCAGAGATGTATAGGAATACTAGGTCACCCAAGAGCCAAGTTAACAATCATGAAACATGTTTCTTCTCTTCTAGACCTAAGAATGTGTCTAAGAAAGCCTGTTATTCTTGTGGTAGCTTTTCACATTTGGCATACAAGTGTGTCAACGCTCCCAAAGCCAGCGCTGATAGGAACAATTTCAGCGCTGATATGAAGAAAATCAACGTTGTTAGGAAGTCAAACGTTGTCAGACCCAGACCTTGTGTGCAGCAAAGTCCACAAGTGATTAGACCAGCCCCATTCTTCTCTAGAAGGTCTAACACTCATGGACAAAGACCTTTTCAAAAGACAAACACCTGGTCAAATAGGCAATGGGTTCCTGTAGCAAACCCTAGGTTCAACGCTGACAAGGGTAATTTCAGCGTTGACAGGACAAAATCCAACGCTGACAGAAACGTGACCAGACCTAAATATTTGCAGCCACAAGGTAAGGGGTCTAAAGCTTCTTCAAGCTTAACATGGAGACCCAAGAAAGATCAAAACCCTAATAATAATGGAATTTCAATGACTTGCAATAGGTTTAATTATATTTCAAAGGTCATTACAAAACCAATTGGGGTTAACTGGGTATTTCATCCTAAAAGGGATGAGAATGGGGTTGTTATGAGAACTAAGTCTGTTCTTATTGAACAACCAGATGAATCCAAGTCTTCTGAGACTTGGGTTCCCAAAGAAAACTAATTTGTTTTCTTTATGTGCAGGGCATTCAAAAGCAGATCAATGATTATGGATATTGGGATAGTGGATGCTCAAGGCACATGACAGGAAAGGAAGACTATCTGACGAACTTCTCTCCTATTAAAGATGGTGATAAGGTATACTTTGGAGGGGGCTACGGCACCATCACAGGTAAAGGAACCCTTCTCACCAATAATCTATGTTTTGAGAACGTCTTCCTGGTAAAAGAACTGGACTATAATCTGTTTAGTGTATCACAAGTGTGTGATAACAAAAATAAGGTTCTTTTCACTGATACTGAGTGTTTGGTGTTAAGCAAGGATTTTAAGATCCCTGATGAGAAGTATATTGAGTATAGAACATCTAGGCATAAGGACATATACAATGTGAATTTAAATGGGATTAAATTGAATACAAATATGTCTTGTTTTTATGCTAAGGCCTCAGTAGATGAAAGTAATTTGTGGCACAGGAGACTAGGGCACATAAATTTTAAAAATATAAATAGACTTGTGAGGCTTGGTTTAGTTGATGGTTTTCCTGAGAAGGCCTTCCACAATGACCACTCTTGTGTTGCATGTCTTAAAGGCAAGCAGCACAAGGTCTCATTCAAGTCCAAACAGGTGCATACTAGTTCCAGTCCTCTTCATATGCTTCACATGGACCTCTTTGGTCCAACTAATATAGAAAGTTTGAATGGCAAGTCATATTGTTTTGTTGTCACTGATGATTTTTCTAGGTTTACTTGGACATTCTTTCTAGCTATGAAGAGTGACACAGCTGATGTTCTTATTGAATTTATCACTCAAATTGAGAAAAGGTCTGGCAATGAGGTTAAGATGCTTAGGAGTGATAATGGTGGAGAATTTAGGAACAAGAAGCTAGATGATTTTTGTGCCAGGAAGGGAATTACTAGGCAATTCAGTATTGCTAGAACCCCACAACAAAATGGGGTTGCTGAAAGGAAAAATAGAACCCTAATTGAAGCAGCCAGAACAATGTTGGCTGATGCTCACTTTCCCATAGCCTTTTGGGCTGAGGCTGTTAATACAACATGCTATGTGCAAAATAGAGCATTGGTTAACAAAATTCAGAACAAAACACCTTATGAGTTACTTTGGGGAAGAAAACCTAATATTGGTTTTCTTAGACCTTTTGGATGTCATGTAGTAGTCTTAGACACTAGTGATGCCTTAGGGAAATTTAGTGCAAAAGGTGATGAAGGTTACTTCATGGGGTATTCAGTGCAGAGCAAGGGTTATAGGGTTTATCTTAAGGAGGACAAACGTATTGTTGAGAGAGTACATGTTAGGTTCTTAGAGAATAAACCTAGTGATCCTGAAAGTGGTCCTAATTGGTTGTTTGATTTGGAACCCTTATCTAGAACTTTAAATTATATGCCTGTCACTAATCCAGACATTGTGAAGGTAACTTCAAATGTTGTGGAGGAACAAGTTGTTAATGTTTCAGGTACACAGGTTGATGAGAGGGTTGGATCACAAGCAGAAAAGGCATCTCCTACATTTGAATATGTCACAATTCCCATTTAGACTGATGCTTTTGCTGCTGCTGCTACTGCTGGACAATTTAATGGTGGTTTCCAAATACCACCAGATACAAACATGCATGGTTCTTCAGGCGCTGACAAAGGCAAATCTAGCGCTGACAAGACCAATTCAGACGTTGATGGCTCAGACGTTGACAACAACAGTTCAAGCGTTGTTAGCCCAAGCGCTGACAAACAAGGTTCAGACGTTGACAACACCTTTGCACATCTTTTCTCTTCCACTTTTGAAGAAGGAGGACCTTCCAGAGTTTATGAAGAGATTCCTCTTGATCAAAGAGAGTCTGATGAAGAAGACATTGGCAATATGGAGCATGAGGTTGAGGACACCAGACTTTTTGAAGGAGGGGTTCTCACTTCTACAATGAAGAATCACCCCCCCATCTCAGATCATTGGTGATGTTATGACTACAGTTCAGACAAGAAGATCCCATCAAGGTCTTGGTGGATTTATTGCAAATATACACAAGAAGGTTGATACCCCTCTTGTGCAAGCATGTTTGTTTGCATGTTTTCTGTCACAAGAAGAACCCAAGAAGATATTTGATGCTCTCAAAGAACCAAGTTGGGTGGAAGCAATGCAGGATGAGCTTCACCAATTTGCAATTCAGGATGTTTGGGAGCTGGTTGATTGTCCTAGATATGTCAGACCTATTAGGACAAGATGGGTTCTCAGGAACAAAAGAGATGAAAGAGGTATTGTGGTCAGAAACAAGGCAAGGTTAGTGGCTCAAGGTTATACACAAGAGGAGGGGATAGACTATGAGGAAGTCTTTGCACCAATTGCAAGGATTGAAGCTATTAGGATTTTTTTAGCCTATGCATCTTGAATGGGCTTCACAGTCTATCAAATGGATGTGAAGAGTGCATTCTTGTATGGCACCATTGTTGAGGAAGTTTATGTCATGCAACCTCCTGGTTTTGAGGATCCAGAGCATCCAGATAAAGTGTATAGAGTCAAAAAGGCTATGTATGGCCTTCATCAAGCCCCTAGAGCATGGTATGGTACTTTGTCTACATATTTGGTGGACAATGGATTCAAGAGGGGCACCATAGATCAGACACTATTTACAAAAAAGAAAGGCAAAGATGTGTTGCTTGTGCAGGTCTATGTTGATGATATCATTTTTGGGTCTACTGATCCAAAGATGAGTGAGGATTTCTCCAAGCTTATGACAGACAAATTCAAGATGAGTGCTATGGGGGAGATGAACTTCTTTCTTGGTTTACAAGTTCAGCAGAAAGAAGATGGTATCTTCATCTCCCAGGACAAATATGTTGCTGAGATCTTGAAGAAGTTTGGCTTTTCTCCACATGAAAAGAGGGCCTCTACTCCTATGGATAGAGAACACCCTTGGGGAAAGATTGGAGATGGGAAAGATGTTGATGTCAGGCATTATAGATCCATGATTGGATCCTTGATGTATCTTACTGCTTCCAGACCTGATATCATGTTTGCTGTGTGTGCATGTGCACGCCATCAAGTGACTCCTAAAGAATGTCACCTTTATGCTGTGAAGAGGATCTTTAGGTACCTAAGATGTTTCCCCAATCTTGGTTTGTGGTACCCAAAGGATTCACCATTGGAGCTGATTGCATATTCAGATAGTGATTATGGAGGTGACAAGTTTGATAGGAAATCCACAACTAGTGGATGTCAATTTCTTGGGAGCAGATTAATATCTTGGCAATGCAAGAAACAAACAGTGGTGGCTAATTCTACAACTGAAGCAGAGTATGTGGCTGCAGCAGCATGTTGTGGTCAAGTGTTGTGGATTCAGAACCCGCTGTTGGATTATGGGTATAATTTCATGCATACTAAGATATTTGTTGACAATAATAGTACTTTATGCATCATTAAGAATCATGTGCATCATTCTAAAACTAAACACATAGAAATTAGACACCATTTTATAAGAGATTGCTTTTAGAAAGGTTTAATACAACCAGATAGGGTTGACACTGAGGAAATGTGTCAGATTTATTAACTAAACCTTTTGATACTGAAAGATTTCAATACATGGTAACAAGTATTGGAATGGTTAATCTCACTTAAATATGTGTTTTGGATTCTTTTTGTAAAAGTATGTACAGGATGATGCATTATTATTATTGGTCTTATTGATAATTTAGATTTTCCACTATATTTTTCTAACACTAACAAAGGTTGTTTGAACACTAATAAGTGTTTTTGCAACGTTGTCAGCAATATAATTGTCTAACGCTGACAAAGCTTCCTTCAACGCTGTTATGTGTTATCGGGGCGTTGTCAGCAACAATGTTAGTTTTGTGGTTTTCAATCTAAATGTGCAGATGGTGTTAGCAGTATACCCTTGGATACAGAAGTGCTTATGGATCAAAGGAATAGCATTTGGACAACTTTTTATTTATGGATGATGGTTGGAATGTTTCATTCCTATCTTGACATAAATTTTTATGTTCATGCATGATTTTAGCAAACTTTTTGTATCATAGTTTCAGGGGAGGTTTTAGGAACCTTTAGGATTTTTGGGTATCCATATGATACTCTTATCACAATTCTAGATTGTGTCCACAGGTGAGTATGGGTTAGTTTTACTAAACCATGAGGCACTGTAGCATGGATAGTATATCAACTTTGCATGCTTCCAAGACATTTTTGGCCTAGAATTTGTTGTGGTCTGTTGGGAGACTTGGGAATGATTTTGATATGGGATTTACCTGGGAGTAACAAGGATTTTATAAGGTAACTTGGTTGTTAAGAATTTTGGTTAGCAAGGGACACTAGAGGACTGTTATGTCTATCTTGCTTATGCAAGTGTGCATAACTGGACAGTGCTTGCCGCCCTATGATAATTATCAGCTTTTGGTTATCTTCTCTAGGATAAATTACTTGTTAAGGTCATTTTTCACTTTTTAAAACAATTTTATTTTTGGACGCTGACAAGATTTTTCCAAGCGTTGTTGTGACCAAATTGGACGCTGACATGGCTTTAGGCGAACGTTGACAAGATTATAGCCGTTGGGCGTTGATGGGTTATATTTGACCGTTGACACTCAATGGGACCTACCCAGTTGTTACTTTTTGACATATTTTCAAGCCTTAATTTTAGGAGTTGTTACTTTCATTAAATGCATGAGATAACTTATAACTTTTTCAATATTTTCATGATTAGTTTTTGAAAATCTTTGCCTATTTTTGGGCCAATCACATGCATTCTTTATCTCCTATAAATTTGGCTCCTATTTTTAAACAGGGTATCTATAATTCTTGTCTAACACTTTTCTCTTATCAACCTTCATCTTCTACACTTCAAATTAACAGCTTTCATCAATGGCACCAAGATTTAACTCAGCAGAATTGGATTTAGGGTTCAAGTCTCAACACAACATGATTGCTTATCTTGTTGCTGATAATGATTTGTTTCCTCAATACACACAAATGGTGGCGTATTTGAACGCATCCCCCTTAAGGTATGCTCTTTCTCATGCACCACTCATTCCAGTCACACACATTAAACAGTTTTGGAACACTGTTAGTTCCTCAATAGTTAATGGAGTGACCACATTAACTTCTATTGTTCATGGGAGATCTTGGGTGGTTACTGAGGCCTTGGTACGCCAGGCCTTGCATCTTGATGATGCTGATGGTATAACCATTCTTCCCATAACTGAAATAGAACAAGGGCTTAGGGCTTTGGGATACCCTATTCCTGATGAAGGTACTCTTAATAAGTACCATAAGCAGGAATTTCCCCCAGCCTGGAAGTACCTCATTCACATTCTCCTTCAATGTTTGAGTCCCAAATGTACTGCACACAATGAGATCAATAGATCCATTGCAACTGCTATTGTGTGTATTGCAACAGGGCAAAAATATAACTATTCTAAAATGATTTTTGAAGGGATGTGTAAAAACAAGGGGACAAAAATGACTTTAGCTTATCCCCGTTTTCTGCAAATGATTTTTGATGATCAAAGATATTGTTCAAGGGATCACAATGATTTTTATAAAATCCCTGAACAAAAGAAAGCTATTTTTACCAAGATGAATTCACCACCTCATAGAGACTTACCTTTAACCCCAGCCATGCTTGCTGTTATTGCAGCAGCACAACCCCAACCAGACCTCCAACCTCAAATTGACCCTCACCCACAACTTGAACCTATTCCTGAACCTTTACCCTCACTTGAACAAATGCAAATAGACCAAGAACCCTTTGACGCTGACACATCAAATGTTGGCGTTGATGTGCCTATTTCCAACGCTGACACCCAACCATCACAATCCCAAACACCCCTTAACCAACCCACATCTACCCATTCTTCCACACCATCTTCCACACCACCTGAATATAGGTTGATTAAACGCCAACGGACTACTGGAGAGTTCTCCTCTGGTGGTCCTAGCCATGAAGCAGAGAGAACCACCACCACAAGTGTGGCTGGTGACCTGGATGAGGCTGGGACTATTGGTTCTGGCTTAGATGCTGGCCAAGGCAGTCCCACCATAATTAAGTCCTCATCCATGCCCAATGAACCTGACTTGGGAGGTCAAATCCCCATTTCAGAAGAGGGCAGACTGGAACCAATGACTCTTTTGGAATTGACGGCTGTCTGCATTAGCTTGCAAAAGCAAAATGCAGACTTAGTACAAATTGTCAGCTCACAAGGCCTTGAACTCAAGCAATTGAGGGAGAGGATTGTTGTTTTGGAGAGTGCTCATGCAAGGGGAGGTATGGAGGAGTCTTCCAAAGGGGAGGAAGATCAAAGAAATCTGAGTGATAAGAGCAGTCAAGATGGTCAATCATTGGATGTTGCTGAAGCTCTTACTACTTTGAAGGAACAGACAGGTTTTGATACGTCCTTAATCTCTCCAACCAATCTAAATTTATCATTTACAGCTATGTTGAGAGAGGTTACACAAGGCGCTGAGGGAAAATATTTGACCGTTGACAAGACAAATTTGGACGCTGATAGAAGTATTTTGGGCGCTGATAGAGGAAATTTGGGCGTTGACAAATCTGCATATGGAGGTGATGTATTCCAGTCATCATCTATCATCAAGGATGTTCCTACTCAGGTATTACCATCTACCTTACCAACCATTGCACCATCAGATAAGGGTAAGGGTAAATTGGTAGAAGAAATTGTTCCAAAGAATGCAGCCCAAGTCGAATTTGATAGAAGATTGGCTGAACAAATGATGGAACAAGGTGAAAAGGAAAAGTCACCATTTGTTGTGACTTCTGAAGAAGAAAGTGATGGAGCTAGCTAAGACTCAAGTGTGATGATTATAGAACCAGAAAGGCTTGAGTATGGTGATGAGCTTGCTAGGGAAAAGTTGAGAGATTTAAAGTTGCAGATTGACTTTGACATGCCAGAGGTGGTTCAGATGTACAATTCTTGGGAAGAAAGCTGTATGGATAATCCAGACTTGACCATTTCAGATCAAATATGGGGTTTGGAGCTTCTTCTTAGAGTTCAGAAGGATTTTAAGGTGATTTTGAAGCACAAGGCAAGCAATATTCTCTCTGAGTTGAAAAGGGATAGAAGGAAGCTCTACTTTATGTTGCTCAGATGTCATTGAGTTGGATGGACACATCAGAAGTTAAAGGCTTTGACATTTGATGAGTTGGAACATAGGGATTATCCTATTTGGGTGAAAGTGCAGGAAGAAAACACTTTCAAACTTCTTTCAGATGAAAGAAAGGAGCAACTTGCAGAAGAGATGGAAATCAAGAAAGCTATGATAATTCCCAGGCCACTGAAGAAGGGATTTACACTTGAGTTTCCAAAAGATATGAATCAACTATATCCAAGTGAAGCAGTTATTAGAAAGAGCCTCAAGCTCTCCCCATTAGAAGCTTCAGATATGGTGCAGGTGTTTCCATTAGATTCCAGGAATCCAATTGTGAGTTATGATGAGGATGAATGTGGATTCTGGAAGATTGGAAGATATGGCAAGGAGGTACACACTTTTACCACTCTCATATCTTTATTTTCAAGTTGTGATAGAGAAGACTTGGTGGACCTTTGGAGGTTGCTGGAGACCAAGTATGAGGCTGAAGCACCAACTTCAGCTAATGGAATAAAACTTTGGACCACATTCAAAAGAATGTGTGGGACAAATGAGGAAGATCCTGAAATATGGAAGGATCTTGAAGATGACCTCAGTGGTCTTCAATGGAGGCTATATTCAGCTGCTGGTGTATACCATTTGAGTTCTACAAAGTTTGCTGAGTATCTACTTGTAGATGCTCAGTATTTCATATCCAAGGCTGTTTTGGAAAAGATGAAGGACACCCAGCTGGAGATAGATTATACAAGTGACGTGGCAAAGAATTTGATAATATTTATTTATTACCAATATGATAAGGTTTGTCAGACTCCTCCAAGTTCTTAATGTTTATTCAGAAACTTGATCATAAGAGTGGATATCAAGTTTAGGGGAGGATTGTTGGGAATAAATTAAGGCCAGATCACTTGGGCGCTGACAAGAACAACTCAAGCGTTGACAAGAACAAAGTGAGCGCTGACAGCTCAAGCGTTGACAAGTTAAAGTCAAGCGTTGATAGATTGAAGACAAGCACTGATGGAAGATATAAGCTACACGTTTATTATGTTCTAGAATACTTCTAGTAAGGATAGAAACGACAATGTATTTTCTATGTTTATCTTTACCTAGAATAGTTGATACGTAGCTTATTGTACAAGGCTTCTTAGTCTATAAAAGAAGGCCTTTAGGTTAATGTTTAATATCAAGTTTTATATAAGTTTTCATTCGTAAACATCTTTCATTGTAAGCAAGTTCGACATTGATAATCAAAGTGAAAGTTTTGTTTACATCTTGTGTTCTTGTTTAAGTATTAAATTCCGCATAATACTTAGATTCACAAAGCATATAACAAAGGTTTCTCTACGTGTTATACTTGATCTAATCTCGTATACACAAAGCTAATCGATCTAAGTTTGGGATCAACATTCTCCTCTAGGACAGTACTTCTCAGTCATCCTCTCCTTAAGGTTGGCCCAGGTGAGAGTATAAGCAGTGTCATGTCCAAGGGTAGCGACAACGGAGTTCCACCAGGTAAGGGCGCTCTCGAGTAGTGTGTAGGTGGCGAACTTGACTTTGTTCTCGTCAGCACAACCGCTGATGCGGAAAACTGTCTCTAGTGTTTCAAACCATTGCATCAATTCAACAACTCCTTACTTTCCTCGGTAGTATGAGGGTTTGCACTTCAAGAAGTCGAGGTAAGAACAACCCCTATTAGTGTTGTTTCTGCACAGATTGAGGTTTGGATCATTATTCACATTTGGATCAGCTTCTCTGGCTGCCATTGCTGTTGTGATGCCCTCATTTATCAATTCCCTGAGTTGAGCAGCGGTGACATTTTGAGTAGCTTCAGGAAGTTCGGTGTTAGCGGCGTTTGAAGTGGTTGCATTATTGGGATTTGATCGAGTAATCACCATTTGTCTATAATCATACACAAAATGAGATTATTAGTTCAAGTGTTAGTACAGTTTTTTTATTATTTGCACGGGGAAAGATCATGCATTGATTTCATAACAAATTGGATAACCTGTCAAGATTTCATAATATAACACATTGCACAATAGATATAACATAAGGAAATGATTACATGCAAGTTTCCGTAAGGAATTAAACATTCATCGAGCATAGCAAATCCGAGACAAATGCTTAGCTGGCCTTGTCCTGGGTAGTGGTACACATTGTCTTAAGTACATCATATCTAAAAACACATGTTCGAAAAGGAAAGGTACAAAACAAGGATACATCACAAAAGCTGAAAAGAAATAAAAGTACAAAAGTCCTATACCATGATAGCTAGGGTACAACCCATAAGCTGATCATGATGTACAAGAAATCTAGTACATCTACTCTACTCCTGCCTAGGTGTTCTGTTGGATGAGGCGACGCTGGTGGGGCTGGTGAAAATGCAGATGCTCTCCTGGTACTCTATAATGTCCGAACTGTCGCTCGGGTCTCCTTAAGCATACGGAGTGCTGTCAGCAGCTGAGTCCGAAATCTGACGACGACTCCTCAGAGATAAGCCATCTCTGTAGTAAACCCATCGTGTCGGACGGTGGCAAGGTCAAAGAAAATAGACAGGGACTACTCCTGAGCAGATAGAGCAACATGGGTCTGATGCTGAAGACCCTCCAGGACATGGATACGCTGATGGAGACGATAATTCTCCTCCAATTGCCACTGTAATGCCTCGTTAGTCCCAGCCTGCACACCTCTGGCTGCCTAGGCTTCTCCCCTCATAGTGTGAGTGAGAGAGTCGATACGCTCATGGATGGCAGTGTAGCCCAATTGACCTGCTGTCAACAGGCTGCGAAGGTCTGATATCTCCTGCTCTTGACGTGCGGCCAGTGCGGTGATCTGGGCTTGGAGAGGATCGACATGTCCTACCCCGGAACCCTCCCCGATCTCGAAAGTGGAGTCGGGTATAGCCTCATACCTCCTCTGTCGAGAAAGTGGAGACTCTGGAAAATAGCCTGGTGGTAATGATGAAGGTACAGAAGATGGTAGGTCAGGAGATACCCGGTCCTCCTTCATAGCGGTGGGGACCAGTATAGCTGATGCTGGAGCAGAAAAAGGGTCATCGGGAAGTACAGTTTCGATAGTCTGGTCATCCTCTGAATCCGAGGCCGATAACCATCCACACTGTACTAATCGTAGTGATGAAGGGATAACTGGAACAGGGGCTACCACTGGTAGGAGAGTCAGAGGTGCAGTAGGTGGAGTCATGATAGTCTGAAAATAATATTGTTTTAAATTTGAAGTAAGTATAAGCTTACAAACAAAAGAAAAATTATTATTTTTGGTTACAAGTTTTTTGAAGTATACCCCTTTTAAACAATCATCGCAATGTTTTAAGGTTATATATATTAATACTTATATATATATAATTATTTACCAAACCAAAAGAAATATCAATGCACACTTAGTTCACGTAACAACATACATGCCCTACGATCTACATGCTTGATTATTACGTTCCCAAAAAAAAACCCCAAAAGATTTTATAAAGTTATAGTCCAGTTTTAAATAAAATAAAAATTACTTTATTTTTATTTTATTTAAAAATTTATCTGATTCTCTATAACTAATGCTCTAATACCATTCTCTGTGACACCCCGGGTCGGGTCAAAATATTGCGGAATTATCAATTGGGATGTCACAAGGGTGGATCGATAGCACATAGTTCATAGAGCATAAGATAAGAGATTATTCAAAACAGATTACATGATCGTTATACAAATTTATAAAAATTTTCTTCAACATGTCATAAGTAAAATGTTTATTTTTCCCAAATAGAAGCCCTGATGAGTTCTACAATGCAGATTACAATGATGCTTGAGTCCATGCACACCCCACGTACTAACTTCATTTTTTTGAGAAAAACATGCTTAGAGGGTCAACATAAAGTTGGTGAATTTACAGGTTTAGTAATAATTAGTTTGGACATACATCAATCATAGAAGTAACAATGCACAAAGCATTTTTACTAAAAGGTAGATTACATTTACTATTACTCGAAACTGAAGCTTAACCTTCCATAGTCCTCAACAGACGAGAACTTGGTTTCCTACAAAAAGACACCCAAACCCAGTTCCAACATGGTATACATCTGTTGTCCCGGCCAAGGCACAGTGAGCATGACTCACCCAGATGGGGATGGTCAATCCCAAATAGATCTATTTATAAGATTCGGGAAATTTCAATAATTTAACAGTTTCTATAATAGTCAATCGAAATCAAGTTTATACAATTCAGTTATGTCCAATAAATAGTTGCATGTTTTCTCCCCCGTAAAGGAAAAGTTTATCAATAGTTCATATAGGGCTGTAAACTCACCTGGGAGTTGGCAATAGTTGTATAATACGAATATCCAAATAATGATCACGCCACAAGCTATGCCTAATCAAATAGTACAGTCTTAATAGATAATACAAGGAACGTATGTGTATGCTTATACAGATTTTTAATCCGTTTATTAATGCTATAATATTTATTTAAATAACTGTAGTACAAATATTAATACTATCCATTTAAACTTGTATTTAAGTTTCATATTTAAGTAAACATAAAATGTTTTACTGATAATATTAGTTTATGTCCGTAGTACATGTATTAATAATAACCATTTAAACTTGTAATTATGTTTCTCGTTTAAGTAAAATAAATATTTTACTTATAATTCTAGTATATGTACTTGTATTCAATTTATTAATCATTTATATAAATTCGTCCCATAAAAGTACATAAGTACATGTATTTAGTTTACCTATATACATATAGTTTATACATTTTATCTCATAAATTAAAATTTAAATATTTTATTTTGTAAAGTAAAATATCAAAATTTTATTTACTTTAAAGTTCCCAAAATTTTTCCAAACATTTATAAAATAATTTATAAGTTACAAGTTTAAGAATTTATACTTTAAATCCTTATGGTTTAGGGTTTATTTAAGTTTTACTAAATTTAAAATAGAATTAGGGTTAGGGTTTGTTAAAGTTTCGGAATAGGGCAAAACTAGTCCCTCCATATTTTAAGTAAAGTAAAACTCTCGGATTTTACACATTTAGTACCTAGGGCTTGTTATACTTTCAGGTTATGGCAGTTTTTGTCCTCCTATATATAACTAGGTTTATAACTTTCATAAAATGACAAAAACAGTCCTAGGGCTTCTTTATGTTTCGGCTTATTACAAAAGTGGTCCTTAGGGTTAAGAAATGACAAAACAACTTTTAGAAACTTTCCAAAATGGCCCCTAGGGTTTAATATGTCACGGATGGTATTTATTAAACCCTATACTTTTGGTTTAATATGTCCTTGTGTTTAATAGTTTATCAAAACAAGTTTCAAATGTCATGGTTTTAGTCCTTAAGTTTAATAAATTTCCATTTTAGTCCAAAAGTTTTTATAAGTTATATTTATTATAAATTTTTTTATTTAAATATCCAAAACATTAAATGGGCTCATTAAATGGTCCAAAAAATTATTGGGCTATTTAATGGGCTTAAATATATTCTTAAGTCCATTAAGGTTTTAAGATTAGTTAAATGGGCTTATTGGGTTCATTAAGTCTTGGGCTAATGTTGCATGGGCTTGATTAGTCCATTAATACTACTTTTTCATTTTATGTAAATAATAGTCTAGGTTTTCTCATAAGCTTATTATTTGCTTATCCATATTTAGTTATAAACCCTAATAAAAGAATAAAACTCAAAGTTTATTTTATTTGGTGTATCAAATGAGATCTAGATTTGTTACAAGGTTGCATGCAAGTCATAAGCTCTAATATGAGCTTATAACTCATGGCTATATTAAGTTATAGCTTATTAAGACAAGTCAAGACTTGTTTTAATGTTGCATGTAATCATAAGAGTCCCAAAATAAGATCTAAACTATGTTTAAACCTAAAAATCAATCACAAGTCCATGTATACACATATATAGCCCACGACAATAGATTTAATCTTGTTCTTTCCAAGATGAGATTTTTAGCTAGTTTTGTGTTTTATAATTATTTATAAAGTTCAACATGTTTATCTAGTTTTGTTACATGTTCCCAAGGTTATCATGAATCCAAGAAAAACACCATATAGCCCACGACTATATTGTTTTTCCCCAAATGTTCCCATAAAATCTTTATGCTTGTTTTATGTTTATTAGGTTAAGTTAAGTTCTTAACACTAGATCTAGGTTTTACATAGACATGCATGTACATTTAAAATCCCTCCAAGGATATATATATATAGCCAACGGCTATGTTTATACACATAAAGTGTTTTAGTGATTTTTAGTAGTCCATTATACATGTATAAATACATATTACATTGTTTAAAATTTAGTACATAAATCATAGATGCCCATTTAATTATGTCGTGACCTTTAAGGTCATGGTTCTTCATGGTTTTGAGTTATAACAAGTTTACTTATGAGATTTGTGATTATTAGTTAACCATAATCCCAAAAGTAATGTTTATAACCCACGACTACATTTAAATCCATAAAATGATTTATATGATTTTTAATCAAGTTTTAATGATAGAATACTAGTCATAGGTTTCTTTATCAAAAGTTTTAACCATGACTAATGGTATTCCGAAATATGCCGTGACCTTAGATGGCCATGGTTTTATCAAATCTTGATTTTTAACAAGTTTGTTACATAGGTTTATAGGTGGATGTTAATGCATGCAAGTAAAAATGAAGAAAGTATAAAGAGTAATACCTTCTTGATAAAGTTACCAAGGGAGATCTAAAGAACAAGGGAGATTAGGGATCTAATCTTGATGAAGATGAAAACCCTAACTATAACCAAGCTGTGACCCTTATGGAATCGGCTAGGGCTTGCTATAATGATTCCAAAAGGTGGAGATACTACTAAATGATTAGTAGTAAAGATGAAGACAAAGATCTGCTGAAGTTAATGTATGTTCTTGGTGGTATTCGAATGATTTGAGAGAGAAAGGAGATGAGAGCAATGAGAATTGATTTTCATGAGTGAGAATGATGGGTGTGTGTTTTCAGCTTAAAGAAGAGAGAGAAGGGCAAGGCAAAAAGGCATGATTGCCTTGGTAAGAACTCTTATGCCAAGTGTATGCTCTTGCATTTCCAAAGCAAATCTTCTTCTTCCACATAGTGGATGTGTGTGCCGTGTATGGCTAACCAAAAGAAAGGTGGGCTTGTTGTGGGCTTGTGTTGGGCTAGAAAACAAAGGGAAAGGATCTTGGGTTAGTCCAAGATGTGTAGTATGCATATGATGTACCCATATACATACACGGCTATGTATGCATGATGTGACATTGTTCTCAAAATTTTGTTAAATGTTATGTACACATAATTTGTTATACATTTCATTACTTGTTCTTCTAGTTTTTAAGTACATGATTTAAGTTATGTAGTTATTTACAACAAGGATGTAATGTAAAAGTATAAGTACATAATGGACAAGTTCACAGATCTTATAGAAATATAACACATGAGGGAGTGTTCTAGGATTATTGGGTGAAATTTTATTACATTAAATCATGGTAAAATCATGGATTTTACAAACTCCCTCTTCCAAAATTTGGTTGTGGTCTTTTTTCGCCTTGCAAGCTGGATTGAAATGTACTCTCGATCGCCTTGCTGGAGTGACGTGTCATCCGCTACTCGTATGACTTGAGAGAACTTAGCAATTCTTGAATACCCAAAGTTTTTAAATCTTTGGTGTTTTCAATGACTGCTATGATTGGATCAAATTTTTCGGGAAGGCTGATGAGGATTTTTTCTGTAAAACCCGCATAAAATACCATGAATAGTACAGTACATAAAAACTCGACCAAATTAAAATTTTCCATTTATAATATACGACATGTGTCATGAACATTAAATTACAAGAACTACGTATATTATTAATACACGTTAAATATTATGTATAATATTTAATTCACGACAATTAAAACACGAATACATAAGTATAATAATTAAGTCATGAAAAACATATGGTTTTGGATTTTGGGCCTTGTGTATCCGCGACATCAAAGAAAGAAAGCGAGGGCTTCATGGCCCGACCCATTTTAAAAATCCAACAAGTAAAAACTCTTTCCAAGGAATTCATTATTCATCTTTTAGAAAAAATTAATTAAAACCCTAGCCCCTTTCTTCCTTTTAGCCGCGAGATAGCAAGAACAAGGAGGAAGGATTCATTGGTTTTTGATCTTGAATATCTACGTATACGTGTTCGTGTTTCGAACCTCTTTTTATCCACGCAATCGGTATAAACACAACCTTAATCTTTTTTTTATGTTGATTTTATGAACACGAATCTTAAAAACATAAAAATAAACATATTATAATTAGGGGGTAAACAAGATTCGGGGTGTTTGGTTTGTTTTGTTTCGGCCGCACACCAACCGAGACCAACCATGGTCTTGGTGGTCTTTTGGTACCACCAGCCGCAACCCTTCATGGGGCGGTGGTGTTTGTTTTGAGGTCAACCGCAAGCCAAAGTCCCCAACAAGGGGTACCCTTAGCAAAACAGTGGGAGCCGAGACCTTTGAAGGTCTCGGTGGGTAGTTTGGCTTGGCGGGTGGGGGGGGGGGGGGAGTATCGGCTAGGCGGGTGTGAACCTTAGCCTAGCAGTGGCAACAGCCGCCGGTCACCACCACCAGTTGTTGGCTGAGCGGTGGTGTTTGGTGCTCGGTTAGGTGGTTTCGGGTTTTGGGGCTCGGGATACAATTTTATTTAGCCATTTATTTTATCAAGTAATTAATTAATTTAATTTAAAAGTACTATTAATTAATTAATTAATTTATGACTTAGGTTATATTATTAAAGTTAATAATGCATGTTATAACCTAAGTATTTATTTGGACTTAATTAAATTAAAAACCATGCTTAATTTAATTAAATTGTATAAGGTAAAGTTTATTTATTTAACCATGACATTTTATTAATTAATAAACCATGCATTTTCATTATTAATTTATAATCACTTTAGCTTAAGTATTTAACTGAATAGACTTTACTAATAAATTATCATGACTTATAACTTATGATTAATAAGCACTAGCTTATATTTTATTCATTTAGCTTATTTCTATTTATGGAAACTTTCTATTTCAGGAAACTTACTATTTTTAGAAACTTACTATTTTTGGAAACTTTATATTTTTGGAAACTTTCTATTTTTGAAAACTTTCTATTTTTGGAAACTTTCTATTTTTGGAAACCTTTATATTTTTAGAAAGTTACTTATTCTGATACTACAAGTATAGTAATACAAGAATACATGAAATACCTAATCAGAATACATGTAAAACCATGAATAAATACAAGATAACATTTAATACAGTAAAACATGACAAGAACATATAAAATAAGCTAAGAACACCCAGAACCAGTAACACACTCAGTAATCAGACAACTCATACACGTTCCTTATTTATTGTTGTATCCGAAGTCGGAGTAGATCGTTCAACTTTTCTTCTAGCTTCACTACTGGACATAAGGTACAAATCTTCCGTCCTTAAGTATGGACATTCCTTCGTATGTATGATTAGAATTCCCCATTTGGAGCCATATGTTTTTCCAGTTATTTTATATGTTTTGAATGCTTATGTTATATTTTAAATACATGAGCTATATACATGCATAACAGTTCATCTAGTTATGGAGGTACCATAACTATAACACTAGAGACACCAGTGTTATGACTTTCTCACGACGGAGTGATTGCTCGTGGCGTCCCTTTCAGTTTGGACATTTATTTATTATCATGTGGGGCGTATGGGTCCATCCTAGTTACATGTTCTGAGTCATAATTTTCATGGTGAATGTGGTGTATGCCTTGCATCCTTCACAAGGAGTTGATCCCTCCTACCTAGACTAGTATAATTAGAGGCAACCCCTATAATTGCATGATGAGGTCACCCCTCTAAGTATTCATGCACGTTAATACCTCATGACCTATATGGGCTCTTGGCTAAATTTAAAATACCACTTTCATATGTTAATCTTAAGCTTTCAAACTATAAAACCAGTTTTATAACATGTTCCAAGTTTTCCAGGAATTATTCATTTCTGCTGCTAATCAGTCTATATTATGCTTATGTCTTTCATACTATGTTATATATCCATTCACTGGGCGTTTTGCTCAGCCGTTTCCATTCCATGTTCCCAATCGGCAGGTACTCAGGGACGCACTTAGGATCTTGAGAGTAGGTGCATTTGGATGGAAGCTATCCAGTCTTTCTTTACCTTATGCATTTTCATACATTATTTCTTTTGGACATTGTTTAGTCTTTTCCTTTCAGTACTTATATTTCATGTGTGTGATGGACTACCGATGTTTGATTCCGGTATTTCCCTTTATGGTCATTTAATGTTTTTAAGACATTTACCTTGAATGATATGATGACACGCCACAATTATCCTGTGATATTCCATTTATCAAAATGGGGTGTTACATTCTCAACAACTCGTTAGTATTTAATTCTTCATCATAACTTTTGATCTGATTAATTAAATCGGTTAATCTCGATGAATAGTAATTTAGTGACTCATTCTTCTTCATCTCTGTATTCTCGTAATCTCGCCTAAGAGTTTATAATTTAATTGCTCTCACTTTCACGTCTCCTTGAAATTCATGCTTGAGCACCTCCCAAGCTGCTTTGGCCTTTTTTAAACGCATGATTTTCGGGAATATTGACGGCGTGAGTCCTCGCTGAATCATACTTTAAACAGCTTCATTTCAGCTTATTTTTTCCTTTAAATCTTTCATTTGTTCTTCGGTTAATTTTTGTGTATCACCGGGTTCTTCAAATGTGTTTTTGACGTCATCAAACACATCTAAAGAATCAAACAAAGTCTCCATTTTGACAAACCAGTAACCGTAATTTTCGCTATCAGAAATTGGGACGACAACATGACTTAAAGAGAAACCTTGTCGCCGTGCCATCTATAAAAATGTTAAGAACTTATTTAACCCAAATGGATTCGAACAAGCTCTGATACCAATTTATGTTGGATATGTGAGATGTTCTTCTTACTTAAAAAATGCTTACAAAATTATTGGGAGAAAGTACTAAATAACTCTTGGTTATTTGTAAAACAATGACATTAAAACTTGAAAACTTTCTTTAGTTGTTTTGCACATATTTCACTTCATTTCTAATAGCTTATATAGGCACCTTTGCATGACCATATCTTTTAAAGATTGCATGAGATATCTCAGCCGACAGCTCGACACTATAACATACATTTACAACATGTTGTAGACTTACTCTTGAAATTCTCTTTGGTAATAAAAACATGCTTTACTATTCTTTTCTCAACTCAAATAGTTAAGCTTGTATCCTTCCTTTCTTTTTCATTTATTGCAAAGACACATTAGTTTACACCCGTGTTTTGGTTAAGATCACTACGTCCTTGAACTGTTAGCATGTTATTTGTTTAGGACCAGGGAGACACGCATGGATGTCACAGTTTTGTAAGACAACAGAAGCGTTGCCAAAAATGAAATCGAAAGTGTCAGATATGAAACAATTGCCAAAGAAATGTGGAATGGAATGGACGTAAAATGTGTAAGCTATTACGCCACATCTATAGAACGCGGATAGATCAGACCCAACATGTAGTGCCACGACTTGTTCTCTAGATGGTCCAACTGCATTTTGAAATGTAATATCACGTGCCAAGAATCCAGTTACATACGGCCGTTGTTGTAATATAGTAGAAAACCGCGATTCAAACAGTTTTAAGGAAGTTTATAAACAAGAATCTTAATCCCTTTCTTAAATCAAGATTAACTACTAGAACTAAAATCAAAAGATCACCTGAGCTACACTGGTGTGATCCTATTATCAAACTTGATAATTGTTTTACAAATAGATCCGAGTTATATATTTTAAACAAAGGAGAGAGTATCCCTGAAAACACACACAAATGAAAACCCAGATGAGGTTGTGTGTGTGACAGCGAAACTATAAACTCAATATTACGACCGTTGCAACTTGTTCCTTTTCATTTTACAAGACCAGTCTCTCCGTCTCTTATAGTTTATGGAAACGACATATGTCTTTGGGAAAGTTGTCAGTATTAGTCCTTGAGCTTCCAGAGTCAATCCAAAGCATATCAAAGGGACTGAAACTGAAATATAAATAACCACAATAAGTCACTGAAAGTTAGATAGGATGTCTAATTAGGTCTTTTATTTTAACATCCCCTTACTCACATATCTCATACAAGTTAAACATCTCAAGTTTTTTAACACTCTTATCATGTTGTATTATATCCAATCCGTTGGTGATGATATCTCCAATTTGATTTGCAGAATCCACTTTCTCAGTTTTAACCATCCTATTCAAAAAAAAATCCCTCACAAATTGCAAATCATTTTCAAGGTGTTTAACTCTTTCATGAAAGACACGATTGGCTGCTATTACTGTCACAGTAAAGTCTAACAGGTAAAAGGTTTTCACAATGTAAATCCTTCAAGATTTTTAAAATCCATATGACTTCACTGGTCACTGAAGCAAGAGCTCTATACTTTGCTAGTACGGATATCCATACTTTTCCAACAAATGTTTCGTTTTGGGACGACGAGACAGAAGTAAGCACTTTGACATCTCAACTAGAATAAGCGACCAGTAATCAAGCTCATGTCTTACCTTTTGAACCAACTTCGTCGTCGTCGTCTTCAAATGAGAG
Organism: Glebionis coronaria; assembly: GCA_025667525.1. Classification (NCBI taxonomy): domain Eukaryota; kingdom Viridiplantae; phylum Streptophyta; class Magnoliopsida; order Asterales; family Asteraceae; genus Glebionis; species Glebionis coronaria. The sequence goes on from JANFOE010001240.1 coordinate 61,573, forward strand.
GCTAGTGAAGGAAGATTTAGTAATTGATATACCAAGGAACATGGTTGAGGTTACTGAAAATGAAGAAGATCAGAAAACACCAATTTTGTCCCTAATGAGATCGTTAAGGAGAATATTGAGCTCCAGCAGTAGAAGGTTTAACCCGTTTAGTCCCGTCAACAGTAACAGTAACAACAATATTGTTGAGCAAGGGATCACGCCTCCAAGTTGAGCCGATTCTTCAAGTCTTATTCATTTTGTTCAGTATTTATGTATAGAAATGACGACATTGGGTTTTCATATTTGTTTTACTGGTTTCTTGGTAGTTAGTTAGTTCGGCTTCTCTCAGGGTCAATTTACTCTTTCACGCAGAAGAGTTACGTTTAACAACAACGTATTCTTGGTTTATAGAAATTGAATTACTTTCACATCTTTTGGAATTCGTATATAGCAATATGAAGTCTACATTTATCGATTTAATCTTCAGTCAAAGTGTGACCCGGAATTGTTGGTAACCCGAATGAATTCTGATATCTTTAACATGTCTTCAGTTATGAACCTCATTGTACGTCGAGGTTCTGATATTCCTCTTATAGATGATTTAAGGATCAAATGATCAATACAAAACGTACGTCTTTCACTTGATATATTTGTGTGTGATGGTACTTCTTGATGACATAAAAGACTTTAGTTATTGCTCGATCACTCACCTGTAATCAAAATAGGCCTGCAACATCAGTGAAATGGTCTGCTAAAAGAGTTCCTAGGAAAATGCTTTAGGCAAAGCATCCATAACACGTATTTGGGGCAAAATTCCAAAATCAACTTTCCTGACCCTAAAGTTTTTTGGAACAAATGCTTGTAGCGAAGTTAGAACTTCTTTTGGAGTTATGCTTCTTTCAGAAGTAAACAGGTTTCTCATTCGTCTTCTTTTTTGAGGACGTTCTTTCGGTTCCAGATTGAATTCTTTCACCAAAGAGAAGTAAATTTCTATTGGAACAATTCCTCGGCTAAGTTGGTCTTTTACAACTCAATGATGCACTCAGAAAGGACTCATCAAAAACTACGTACTGTCTGTACTCTAAAGAGTTTCACTTTCATATGATATGTACACCGTTTGCATTCAATTGTATGTTTCGCCAATTTGTATGACATGTAGGCATGACTGGTTCTTTCATTTCACATGCTATAATAATCTATCACCGCTCCATCGTTTAATCAGACAAATTTCTTTCGATCATGACCGAACAAGCTAGCACAGGTTTATCAGCTGAATCAAATTCTGAAACTCATAAGCTAGATAAGTAAAATACATATAGATGATATAATCTTCAATGCATCTAGATGACAATCCTAAATAACTAACTTCTTCCTTGTTCTAAAATAATTGTCCATCCTTCGGATTTATCATAATTGTGCTACTCCTGGTCCCCAGCTAAAACGAAACTAATCAACAAATATGTGCTGAAGAGACACAATCAAACATGAAACTAAACTATATGATAAGATATGTTAAATACAGCTACCATTCCTATCGAGAAAGTTAAACCCGGGCCACCATGAATGATATTATTTATTGGACACGCTTACAACGATGGTTAATGATTACCCACAAGAAACAATAACTTGAGATACATACATAAATATATAAGCACATGTAACGGGCACCGACACATATGTCTATATATACAGTAACTGGTCTATAGTATAGTACACTGCTAGTTTGCAGACAGTATGTCCAACAAAGCGGTTTTGATCCTTTTTGCATTGCGGCTACTAAATTCCCTTGTTCATGGAACTACTACAAACTACTCTATCATCAAATCATCTTGTCAGACAACTTTATACCCTGAAACATGCTACTCCACCTTCTCAACTAGCATTGCCAAAAACCTTGTTACTAAAACAGATGTAATCGTGCACGCTATTAACAAAACGAAGGACACCATCCAAGCTAATATCCACACCATAAACAACCTCACAGCCGCATCCAATCAAACTAAACGTTCTAAAGCAGCTTTCCATGACTGCTTAGAGCTTGGAGATGGAATATTAGAAAAACTCGACAAGGTTATCCAAGACCTTAGGGTGTGTGGTAGCAGCAAGAAAACTCTTAGTAAATACGCTGACGACCTTAAAACCCTGATGAGCACCACCATCACCTACACAGAAACATGCTTGGATGGTTTCTCTCACGATGCAACATGTAAGAGGTTTCGCAAATCAATCAGAAAAGGTCAGGACCACGATGGAAAGATGTGTAGCAATGCACTAGCTATGATATGTAATTTGACAGACACGGATAACGTCAATGAGGCCAAGTATAACAACAAGTACGCAAAGGAAGACCAGAAGGCAGCAGTGTGGCCTAACTGGCTGTCTAAAAAAGATAGAAAATTGTTGCAGTCAGGGGGAATGACCCCAGACGTGACTGTGGCAGCGGATGGCAGTGGACAGTATACAACTGTGTCCGCAGCAGTGGCAGCAGCACCGTCGAAAGCAGGTACGTTATTAAAATAAAGGCAGGTACGTATAAGGAGACCGTTCAAATTCCAAGCAGTAAAACAAACCTGATGTTTATCGGCGATGGAAAGAGTAACACTATCATTACAGCAAGCAACAGCGTGGCCAGCGGCAGTACTACCTTCAACTCTGCAACTGTAGGTTAGTATACATATATATGAAGCTAAATTTAACAATCTTTTCGAGTAGTTTCTTACCTTTTAGTTATATTTTGTTTATATATTAATTTTTTAAACCCATTGCACCTTTTCTATCCACATTCATAATATTCATGTAATGTGTGCTTGATAAAAAAATACATGTGACATGTAATGGACTAATTTATAACAGCCGCGGTGGGCGATGGATTCTTGGCACGAGATATAACATTCCAAAACACAGCCGGACCATCAGGGGACCAAGCTGTCGCGCTACGTGTTGGATCAGATTTATCTGCATTTTATCAATGTAATATAATAGCCTACCAAGATACCCTTTACGTCCATTCCAATCGTCAGTTCTTTGTCAGTTGCTACGTAGCTGGCACGGTTGATTTTACTTTTGGAAATGCAGCCGTTGTATTCCAAGACTGTCAGTTTGCAGCTCGCCGTCCCAACCCTAACCAAAAGAATATGGTCACGGCTCAAGGAAGAACTGATCCTAACCAAAACACTGGTATCGTCATTCAAAAGTGCACAATCAGCGCCACTTCTGACTTGCAACCAGTGCAAGCTAGCTTTCCAACTTATCTTGGAAGACCATGGAAGGCGTATTCGAGGACTGTAGTAATGCAATCATCAATAAGTGATGTGATTGACCCTGCAGGATGGTATCCGTGGGACGGGGACTTTGCACTTGACACGTTGTACTACCGAGAGTATGAAAACACGGGGGCTGGGGATGATACATCTAAAAGGGTAAACTGGAAAGGTTGGGGTGTGATTACAAGTACTACAGAGGCCACAGGTTTTACTCCTGGAAGCTTCATTGCTGGAGGTAGTTGGTTGTCATCTACCGGCTTCCCTTTCTCGCTTGGTCTTTAATGGACATTCGACGCAATACGGAGTATAATGAATATCTGTTGTGGCATTGTAATCGTAACGATTGTTTGCGTTAGTGCAGTGCTTCCAATTGTGTTGTATTTTCCTCATAAGGGCTATTAAGCCTAGTTCCTGATGGTTTAAGGACATTGTTGTCATAAATTTGTTGTATTTTAAAGCAGATCGACTTAATATTATTACTATTATGCTGTATATGTGAAATCATGGATTTCCAACAATGTAACACTTTGTAATCATTGATGGACGTATCAGATGGCACGTAGATAGAAGCTTGCCCATAGAACCTAATTAAATGCTTGAACATATCACGCGGAAGTTGGTTAAACATCATACGAGACAAGTTAGGTTCTGTTCATATACATCTGACACATGAGGTATTTACTAAGTCATGTTTCCTCTTTCTAGGATCCAAGCTACATGCATGTCATTCCTCCCATTGTTAACTCGTGCCGGTTATTAGAGCATAAGTAGTATTCACGTGTAAATTGGCTTGGACGGTTTCCTTTGTTTTAGTGACGGGGAGTTCGATAACATCCTTTTTAGTACGGAGGTTTTGGTGAGAAGAAACCTTAAAAAGACTGCGAAAGATAAGTATATAACCACACATTTGAGATGTATAGCATCTCTATTCAGTTAAACGCATCATGGTTATTTTTGAAAGTGATTTTGAAGAGATAACGTGACAATGTAGTGGTAGCAATACATGTGATGTGACGCTCAAAGGACGAAAAGTACATATGCTTCGCTTATGTTGATATACATACAGTTTAAGACTTTAAGTAGTACCTAAACAGGTTATTTTACACATTCAAGGTCATTCAGGTTATTTTGGTGTACATATGAGATCTGGCAGCCATTCAAACAATGATGAGATGTCGCAGAAATTAACTAAGTAACCAGATTCCCATTTCATATATATAGGGAAACAAGCTCAATAGCGCGCTCTTATGAGGAAAATACTAGACCAAGAAACATCTGCATAATGTTACGTAAGCATTACAAACCAATCGAGGAAGGGAAGCCCGTTGATGACAACCAATTGACTCCATCGATGAAGTTTCCTGCTGTAAAGCTCTCGGCTTCTGTAATGTTAGTAATCACATCCCATCCTGGCCATGTGACCGTGTTTGACGTATCAGCCCCAGGCCCCGTGTTTTGGTGCTCTCGGTAGTACAACGTGTTAAGTGCAAACTCCCCATCCCAAGGGTACCATCCTGCAGGGAAAATCACGTCACTAATTGAGGATTGCATCACTACTGTTCTCGAATACTCTTTCCATGGTCTTCCAAGATATGTCGGATAGCTGGCTTGAACAATGCCCGTTGTTGGATATATGAAATTTTATTCTTACTTAAAAAATGCTTACAAAATTATTGGGACAAAGAACTCTTGGTTATTTGTAAAACAATGGCATTAAAACTTGAAAACTTTCTTTAGTTATTTTGCATGGAACTGATATATATTTCACTTTATTTCTAAAAGCTTATATAAGTACCTTTGCATGACCATACTACAATATGAAAACTATCTTCCAAAGATTGCATGAGATATCTTAGCCGACACTATAAGAGGCATTTACAACATGTTGTAGACTTACTGATTTGAAAAAGCAAACTTGAAATTATCTTTGGTAATAAAAACATGCTTCACTATTCTTTTCTCAACACAAATATTTGGGCTTGTCTCCTTCCTTTCTTTTTCATTTATTCCAAAGACACATTAGTTTACATTCTCCCGTAATGTGATTTGGCTGAACTCCCAACTTTCGTTTGAGCTCTAAAACTTTTCTCGTGCAAGTGCTTTTGTAAAAATGTCCACTAGCTGATCATTCGTTCCACAAAATTCAAGTTGCACTCTCCATCTTCAATTGCTTATCTGATAAAATGATGTTTCAAAGCGATATGCTTCGTGCGACTATGATGAACTGGGTTCACGTTGTCACAAAAAATTATTGTAGGCTTCAATTGCTTTTCTTCAATGTCTTCAAAATTGTTTAGTAACCAAATTGCTTGTGATGTGGCTAGAGGTGCTGAAACGTATTCTGTCTCTGCTAATGATTGTGCTACCGTTTGTTGCCTCTTTGAGGACCAACTAAACACAACTGAGCCAAGCGAAAAAATATATCCGGATGTACTTTTCATGTCATCCGTACATCCTCCCATATAACTTTCAGAGAATCCATGAAAATTTATATTTTCATTTTTTCAAACTTGATCCAAAATCTTTCGTACCTTGCAAATATCTTAAAATTCTTTACCGACTCCCTGACTAGGATTGTGCATGAACCTTGAGAGTAAACTTGCGGCAAACATGATGTCAGGCCTTGTTTCTGTGACGTACAATAATTTCCCCACGAGACTTCGATAAAGTGTAGCGTCCACTTTACTTTAACCGTCTTCTTTCATGAGCTTCTCATTCACAATCAAAGGAGTGTCCTTCGGTTTGTATTACGACATATCAAAAATTTTCAAAATCTTCTCGACATACTTTTCTTGACAAATAAATACGCCTCCTTCTTGATATATTTCCATTCCGAGAAAATGATTTAAAAGTTATAAATCAATCATCTCGTATGTTTGCATCATTTCATTTTTGGAAACTTCAATCATTTTGTTGTTGTTCCCTGTGAACAAAAGATCATCGACATAGAACGGTACAATTAAAATATCATTTGTACCTTGATTTTTAACATAGGTCAGCTGGCTCGTGCTTTGATCAAAACCTTTTTCTTTAAAATAACCATCGATTTGGCTATACCACGCTCGCGGTGCTTGCTTAAGCACGTAAAGAGATTTCTTCAACTTGTAAACTTTTTCTTCTTTTCTTTGAAACTCGAATCCTTGAGGTTGATTCACATAAACTTCTTCTTTGAGTTCACCGTTTAGAAACGCTAACTTGACATCGAGTTGGTAAAGTAACCAACCCATCTGTCCTACTAGTGAAATGATTGCTCGGACCGTATCCATTTGAGCAACTAGAGCAAATATCTTTTCGTAGTCAATTCCTGGCTGTTGTGAGTAGCCTTTTGCGACTAGTCTCGCCTTGTTTCTTTGAACGGAACCTTCTGCATTGTAGTTCACTTTGTAAACCCATTTCACACCAATAACGTCTTTGTCTGAAGGTCTGTCTGTGAGCTCCCATGTGTTGTTCTTTTCGATAACTTGAATCTCGTCCTCCATCGCTTTCTTCCATGATTCCTCTCTAACTGTGCTTCTTCAAACTTTTGTCGTTCTACATGACAAAAATTAGCATTGTATAATCCTGTCAATGAACGAAATTTTTGTGGTGGTGGACTTTGAGATTCTTCATCAGGTTCTTCGTTGGATACTTCTTCATGTGATGTTGACTTTCATCACTTTCCACATGCGCTTCATCCTGCATATTTTTAATGGGAAATCGTCTTTCTTCCCTTTTTTCTTCTTCCCAATTTGAGGAAGAATTTTCATGAAAGATTACATCTCGACTAACAATTACATTTTTTTATAGGCTATATAATCTATAAGTTTTTGACTTGCTACTATAACCTACGAAAATGCACTTTTCACTTTTCTCATCTAATTTGTATCTTTTTTGCTTTGGTATTTGAGAATAACAAACACACCCGAAAACTTTAAGATGTCTTACTGAAGGTTTTCTTCCATTCCATGCTTCAAGTGGAGTCTTGTTATCGAGGGCTTTTATTGGACTTCGGTTCAGCAAATATATTGCTGTGTAAACTGCTTCTGCCCAAAAACTTTTTGGTAAACAATTCTCGTGCATCATTGATTTAGCCATTTCTACATCGGTTTGATTCTTTCTCTTGACAACACCATTTTGTTGAGGTGCCTATCGAGTTGTAAGCTGTATGTGCATGCCTTCATCCTCACAAAACTTGTCAAACTCTTTTGAGTTGTATTCCTTTCCTTGATCACTTCTCAAAATTTTGATAAAACTCCTCGTTTTTTTTCGACCAAAAATTTAAACTTTTTGAAAATTCTAAAAACTTGAGATTTTTATTTCATGAAATAAACCAACGTCATTCTACTAGAATCATCAATAAGTAGAATGAAATACATATTATTACCATGAGATAGATTCCTCATAGTACTGTGGAAACCTTGGTTTCCGGATCTTTTAAGCTACTAGGAATGCATCATGTTCATATGATTATACAATCAAAGCGGAATTAGAACACGACACATTAACAAGGTGTTTAGGCACGAATAACATGAATTAAAACAATAGGATGTTCATTATATTAATAACAAACATCCACTAGACGTGTATACATTGAATCCCACGTCTAGTCGACACACACTTTAGGTTTACATTGTGAATGAATTGAATGAATAAAACCTATGACCCTTGGTTCCTTTTATAGTGTAAGGATTAGGGTTTACAAGAGATAATGATGAATAAACAAGTAAATCTTCTATTTAAATAAACTTATGCAGAATATCTTTTGCATGTTTATCTAAATAGAAGCTTCCATAAGCTTCTTTTGTCTACGTTTTGTCAATGCTTGAATTACATGTAACAATGCTTACATTGTACATGACAACTCTTGAGCTATCAACGCCTAAATTGTACATGTCAACGCTTGATTAACTCTTGACAACGCTTGGACAATTTCTTCATGTTTTCTTCATTTTTGAGTTTCTGCCACATCAACTTTTTGACCCAACAATCTTCCCCTAGTTGATAGTGGCAAAACTCTATGTGTATCTCTTGTAAGTTGTACATGATCTTCAAATTGCTTCCCCTCAAGTGTAGCACGTATTTCTTCCCCTTTTTGTCACATCAACAGGAAAGTAAACAATGTTGCAATCTTTGAAGATTCTCCAAATGTAGCTCTTTGTAATGATCTTGAAGAACAATTAATATAATATTTTTGATGTAGAAGTAGAATAACCCAACCTTGTGTTCCATGTCTTGTATTATCCACGTGATGAAAAACTTATACAAATGACTAAATATAAGTAGACCTCGATCCCTTGTCAATATTCTCATCCTTTGTGAGACACTGAGCACGATAATGTAACTCCTTCAAGTGTTATGACAAGTCTTCATCACCAACCATGTAAAGCACGAACAAGTTATCTTCAAACCAATGGTATCCCTCCATGTTTTAAAGATATGATAAAACACAAACTCGCAAAAATCTTCTTCAATCATCAAACTTACCATAAGAATTCTTCCACTTAAGCTAACACCTCTTCATGAAGAATCCTAATCTTCATATCATATGTAAAAGCATTAAGACGGATAACTCTTTTACAAGGCTACCCCGATTACATAATCAAATCCAATAAATTACTTCACGAATTGTTGCTAACTCGCATTAAAATCATTAATCCCTTTCAAAAATATCCGAGCCATAAATATCAACATGATATTTTATATTAAAACGGAGATTCCATGTACCTTCGTGTGTAAATACTACCTTTTTGTGTGCTTAAAACGTACCAATTTTTCTCAAACAGCAGCGATTCCTGTGTTGTCCAATATCTTTGGCAGATGTATTGTCCAATATCGGACAATACCTATCAGCGTTGGAATTCATATATCGGACAACACTGTCAACCTATCAGCGTTGACTTATTTTGTCAGCGTCAAAATCCTCTTTGTCAGCGTCAATTCAAGTCTGTCAGCGTCTTGGGGCTATACCATCCAGGATAATGCAGTTTTTGCTATGTAAGGAAAAATGATATAATTAAACGTGTTTATCACATGTTTCATTCCCCAAAATTAGGAAGTATCTCACGTCTCTTTTCCTTATGCAATTTGAAACAGACCTGCATATCCATCTCATCCCACGTCTTGGTAAAAATAATAAGGAGTATATTCCAAACGTGTTTTATTGTCACACGTTTTCTACCCCTAAGTTTAAGGGATTCTTCCATACCAGATTGCAAACATACGTGCAAATTCCCTTATTTTTAGCCCTCATATCTCGTCCCCTATTTTCTTATCACATCTAAAAATAGAGTAAATCCCATGATTCTTTCCACATCTCCTTATAGCACGTGATATGTTTGTTAAATATTAATCAGGGATGGAACGATTAATATTATCTTTACAAAGAAATTCCTAGATCAAAGATATTGTTCAAGGGATCTTTCCACGTCTCCTTTTCAGACGCTGACACATTCATGAATGACTCCTCAAGAGTTAAACCTGCTGGTGTGGATTTGGATACTGTTTGTGCTTACATTGCTTCTTTGCCCAATGGTTCAGTGATTACATATGAGGACCTTGAGCAGATAAGTGATGAACACTTGGAAGAGATGGACATCAAGTGGAATATGGCTCTTGCCAGTATAAGAGCAAATAGGTAGAATAGAAGGTTCAAGAAGAAGATGACCTTCAATGCTAAAGACACTGCTGGATTTGATAAATCCAAAGTTGAGTGCTACAACTGTCATCGCATGGGGCACTTCATGAGGGAATGCAGATCTCCTAGAAGATCTGATGCTGGTAAACCCTCAAGTCAGGTCGTTAAAGCTCAAGACTCCAAAGCCATGGTTGCAGTTCAAGGAATTGATGGTACTGGATGGGATTGGAGCTATCTGGCTAAGGATGCTAAAGAGGACAAAGCTTTGATTGCTGATATTGAAGAAGAAGAGCATGTTGAATATGCTCTCATGGCACACTCCTCCTCTTCATCTGATAATGAGGTATATGATGATGCTTTTTGTAGCAAAGGTTGTAGGTTAAACACTGACAGACTTAACAAAGAAGTGTTAAAACTAAAAGAGGATATGAGCACTGAAAGGTGTAAATTATCCAATTACCAACTAGCTCTTACTGAAACTGAGAAAACCGTTTCTGAATACAAGAAAATGGAATTTGATTTAAAAGATAAGATAAATATCTTAAAACATGAGCTAGAGGGTAGTATGGATATTAGAAATATCATGTCAATGGTCAATAAAGACCTACATGCTAAGTTAGATGAGGCCATTAAGAATAAAGATAATGTTGACCTCAAGATTCAAAGATTTGATAGAGCCACCCAAGCCCTAGGAGACTGTGTAGCTAAACAAAGAGATCCTAAGGATATGACTGGGCTTGGGATGAATGAGAATGATTACTCTCTGGTTCCACCACCAGCTGGTGACTTCTATGGTGTCCTTAGAAAGGATTTATCTTGGACTGGTATACCAGAATGCCAAGAAGAGGAATTCATTCCTCCACCAAGAGTTGTCACCCCAGTAGAAGAGTATCAACAAAAACTGAGTGACCTAAATGAGTGGAAGAAAGCTAACCCTACTTTATTTGTTAAGGGAGGTTTGCTATGTGAAAGTCCCAATGAATCTCCACCCATTAAGGTTACTCACCCAGTTACTGGTGAAGCTGTTGACCTAGGCTCCAACATTGTTAAAAGACCTACCATTAAATATGCAGAGATGTATAGGAATAATAGGTCACCCAAGAGCCAAGTTAACAATCATGGAACAGGTTTCTTTGCTTCTAGACCTAAGAATGTGTCTAAGAAAGCCTGTTATACTTGTGGTAGCTTTTCACATTTGGCTTACAAGTGTGTCAACGCTCTCAAAGCCAGCGCTGATAGGAACAATTTTAGTGCTGATAGAAAGAAAGTCAACGTTGTTAGGAAGTCAAACGTTGTCAGACCCAGACCTTGTGCGCAGCAAAGTCCACAAGTGATTAGACCAGCCCCATTCTTTACTAGAAGGTCTAACACTCATGGACAAAGACCTTTTCAAAAGACAAATACCTGGTCAAATAGGCAATGGGTTCCTGTAGCAAACCCTAGGTTCAACGCTGACAAGGGTAATTTCAGCGTTGACAGGACAAAATCCAACGCTCACAGAAACGTGTCCAGACCTAAGTATTTGCAGCCACAAGGTAAGGGGTCTAAAGCTTCTTCAAGCTTAACATGGAGACCCAAGAAAGATCAAAACCCTAATAATAATGGAATTTCAATGACTTGCAACAGGTTTAATTACATTTCAAAAGTAATTACAAAACCAATTGGGGTTAACTGGGTTTTTCATCCTAAAAGGGATGAGAATGGGGTTGTTGTGAGAACTAAGTCTGTTCTTATTGAACAACCAGATGAATCCAAGTCTTCTGAGACTTGGGTTCCCAAAGAAAACTAATTTGTTTTCTTTATGTGCAGGGCATTCAAAGGCAGATCAATGATTATTGATATTGGGATAGTGGATGCTCAAGGCACATGACAGGAAAGGAAGACTATCTGACTAACTTCTCTCCTATTAAAGATGGTGATAAGGTATACTTTGGAGGGGGCTACGGCACCATCACAGGCAAAGGAACCCTTCTTACCAATAATCTACGTTTTGAGAACGTCTTCCTGGTAAAAGAACTGGATTATAATCTGTTTAGTGTATCACAAGTGTGTGATAACAAAAATAAGGTTCTTTTCACTGATACTGAGTGTTTGGTGTTAAGCAAGGATTTAAAGATCCCTGATGAGAAGTATATTGAGTATAGAACACCTAGGCATAAGGACATATACAACGTGAATTTAAATGGGATTAAAGTGAATACAAATATGTCTTGTTTTTATGCTAAGGCCTCAGTAGATGAAAGTAATTTGTGGCACAGGAGACTAGGGCACATAAATTTTAAAAATATAAATAGACTTGTGAGGCTTGGTTTAGTTGATGGTTTGCCTGAGAAGGCCTTCCACAATGACCACTCTTGTGTTGCATGTCTTAAAGGCAAGCAGCACAAGGTCTCATTCAAGTCCAAGCAGGTGCATACTAGTTCCAGACCTCTTCATATGCTTCACATGGACCTCTTTGGTCCAACTAATATAGAAAGTTTGAATGGCAAGTCATATTGTTTTGTTGTCACTGATGACTTTTCTAGGTTTACTTGGACATTCTTTCTAGCTATGAAGAGTGACACAGCTGATGTTCTTATTGAATTTATCACTCAAATTGAGAAAAGGTCTGGCTATGAGGTTAAGATGCTTAGGAGTGATAATGGTGGAGAATTTAGGAACAAGAAGCTAGATGATTTTTGTGCCAGGAAGGGAATTACTAGGCAGTTTAGTATTGCTAGAACCCCACAACAAAATGGGGTTGCTGAAAGGAAGAATAGAACCCTAATTGAAGCAGCCAGAACAATGTTGGCTGATGCTCACTTTCCCATAGCCTTTTGGGCTGAGGCTGTGAATACAGCATGCTATGTGCAAAATAGAGCATTGGTTAACAAAATTCAGAACAAGACACCTTATGAGTTACTTTGGGGAAGAAAACCTAATATTGGTTTTCTCAGACCTTTTGGATGTCATGTAGTAGTCTTAGACACTAGTGATGCCTTAGGGAAATTTAGTACAAAAGGTGATGAAGGTTACTTCATGGGGTATTCAGTACAGAGCAAGGGTTATAGGGTTTATCTTAAGGAGGACAAACGTATTGTTGAAAGAGTACATGTTAGGTTCTTAGAGAATAAACCTAGTGATCCTGAAAGTGGTCCTAATTGGTTGTTTGATTTGGAACCCTTATCTAGAACTTTAAATTATATGCCTGTCCCTAATCCAGACATTGTGAAGGTAACTTCAAATGTTGTGGAGGAACAAGTTGTTCATGTTTCAGGTACACAGGTTGACGAGAGGGTTGGATCACAAGCAGAAAAGGCATCTCCTACATTTGAATATGTCACAATTCTCATTTGGACTGATGCTTTTGCTGCTGCTGCTGCTGGAAAAGATAATGGTGGTTTCCAAATACCACCAAATACAAACATGCATGGTTCTTCAGACGCTGACAAAGGAAAATCCAGCGCTGACAAGACCAATTCAGACGTTGACAACAACATTTCAGGCGCTGACAGCCATGCCGCTGACAACCAAGATTCAAACATTGACAACACTTATGGGCATCTTTTCTCTTCCAATTTTGAACAAGGTGGACCTTCCAATGTCCATGAAGAGATTCCTGTTGCTCAAAGAGAGTCTGATGAAGAAGATATTGGCAACATGGAGCGTGAAGTTGAGGACACCAGACTTTTTGAAGGAGGCGTTCTCACTTCCACAATGAAGAATCACCCCCCATCTCAGATCATTGGTGATGTTATGACTCCAGTTCAGACAAGAAGATCCCATCAAAGTCTTGGTGGATTTATTGCCAATATACACAAGAAGGTTGATACCCCTCTTGTGCAAGCATGTTTGTTTGCATGTTTTCTGTCACAAGAAGAACCCAAGAAGATATTTGATGCTCTCAAAGAACCAAGTTGGGTGGAAGCAATGCAGGATGAGCTTCACCAATTTGCTATTCAGGATGTTTGGGAGCTGGTTGATTGTCCTAGATATGTCAGACCAATAGCGACAAGATGGGTTCTCAGGAACAAAAGAGATGAAAGAGGTATTGTGGTCAGAAACAAGGCAAGGTTAGTGGCTCAAGGTTATACACAAGAGGAGGGGATAGACTATGAAGAAGTCTTTGCACCAGTTGCAAGGATTGAAGCTATTAGGATTTTTCTAGCCTATGCATCTTGCATGGGCTTTACAGTCTATCAAATGGATGTAAAGAGTGCATTCTTGTATGGCACCATAGTTGAGGAAGTTTATGTCATGCAACCTCCTGGTTTTGAGGATCCTGAGCATCCAGATAAAGTGTATAGAGTCAAAAAGGCTATGTATGGCCTTCATCAAGCCCCTAGAGCATGGTATGGTACTTTGTCTACATATTTAGTGGACAATGGATTCAAGAGGGGCACCATAGATCAGACACTATTTACAAAGAAGAAAGGCAAAGATGTGTTGCTTGTGCAGGTCTATGTTGATGATATCATTTTTGGGTCTACTGATCCAAAGATGAGTGAGGATTTCTCCAAGCTTATGACAGACAAATTCAAGATGAGTGCTATGGGGGAGATGAACTTCTTTCTTGGTTTACAAGTTCAGCAGAAAGAAGAGGGTATCTTCATCTCCCAAGACAAATATGTTGCTGAAATCTTGAAGAAGTTTGGCTTTTCTCCACATGAAAAGAGGGCTTCTACTCCTATGGATAGAGAACACCCTTGGGGAAAGATTGGAGATGGGAAAGATGTTGATTTCAGGCATTATAGATCCATGATTAGATCATTGATGTATCTTACTGCTTCCAGACCTGATATCATATTTGTTGTGTGTGCATGTGCACGCCATCAAGTGACTCCCAAAGAATGTCACCTTTATGCTGTGAAGAGGATCTTTAGGTACCTAAGATGTTTCCCTACTCTTGGTTTGTGGTACCCAAAGGATTCACCATTGGAGCTGATTGCATATTCAGATAGTGATTATGGTGGTGACAAGTTTGATAGGAAATCCACAACTGGTGGATGTCAATTTCTTGGGAGCAGATTAATATCTTGACAATGCAAGAAACAAACAGTGGTGGCTAACTCTACAACTGAAGCAGAATATGTGGCTGCAGCAGCATGTTGTGGTCAAGTGTTGTGGATTCAGAACCAGCTGTTGGATTATGGGTATAATTTGATGCATACTAAGATATTTGTTGACAATAATAGTACTTTATGCATCATTAAGAATCCTGTGCATCATTCTAAAACTAAACACATAGAAATTAGACACCATTTTATAAGAGATTGCTTTGAGAAAGGTTTAATACAACCAGATAGGGTTGACACTGAGGAAAATGTGTCAGATTTATTAACTAAACCTTTTGATACTGGAAGATTTCAGTACTTGGTAACAAGTATTGGAATGGTTAATCTCACTTAATATGTGTTTTGGATTCTTTTTGTAAAAGTATGTACAGGATGATGCATTACTATTATTGGTCTTATTGATAATTTAGATTTTACACTATATTTTTCTAACACTAACAAAGGTTGTTTGAACACTGATAAGTGTTTTTACAACGTTGTCAGCAATATAATTGTCTAACGCTGACAAAGCTTCCTTCAACGCTGTTATGTGTTATCGGGGCGTTGTCAGCAACAATGTTAGTTTTGTGGTTTTCAATCTAAATGTGCAGATGGTGTTAGCAGTATACCATTGGATACGGAGTTGCTTATGGATCAAAGGAGAAGCATTTGGACAAGTTTTTATTTATGGATGATGGTTGGAATGTTTCATTCCTATCTTGACATAAATTTTTTATGTTCATGCATGTTTTTAGCAAACTCTTTGTATCTTTGTTTAAGGGGAGGTTTTAGGAACCTTTAGGATTTTTGGGTATCCATATGATACTCTTATCACAATTCTAGATTGTGTCCACAGGTGAGTATGGGTTAGTTTTACTAAACCATGAGGCACTGTAGCATGCATAGTATATCAACTTTGCATGCTGCCAAGACATTTTTGGCCTAGAATTGGTTGTGGTCTGTTGGGAGACTTGGGAATCATTTTGATATGGGATTTACCTGGGAGTAACAAGGATTTTATAAGGTAACTTGGTTGTTAAGAATTTTGGTTAGCAAGGGACACTAGAGGACTGTTATGTCTATCTTGCTTATGTAAGTGTGCATAACTGGACAGTGCTTGCCGCCCTATGATAATTATCAGCTTTTGGTTACTTTCTCTAGGATAAATTACTTGTTAAGGTCATTTTTCACTTTTGAAAACAATTTTATTTTTGGACGCTGACAAGATTTTTCCAAGCTTTGTTGTGACCAATTTGGACGCTGACATGGCTTTAGGCGAACGTTGACAGGATTATAGCCGTTGGGCGTTGATGGGTTATATTTGACCGTTGACACTCAATGGGACCTACCCAGTTGTTACTTTTTGACATATTTTCAAGCCGTAATTTTAGGAGTTGTTACTTTCATTAAATGCATGAGATAACTTATAACTTTTTCAATATTTTCATGATTAGTTTTTGAAAATCTTTGCCTATTTTTGGGCCAATCACATGCATTGTTTATCTCCTATAAATTTGGCTCCTTTTTTTTAAACAGGGTATCTATAATTCTTGTCTAACACTTTTCTCTTACAACCTTCATCTTCTATACTTCAAAATTAACAGCTTTCATCAATGGCACCAAGATTTAACTCAGCAGAATTGGATTTGGGGTTCAAGTCTCAACACAACATGATTGCTTATCTTGTTGCTGATAATACTTTGTTCCCTCAATACACACAAATGGTGGCGTATTTGAACGTATCCCCATTAAGGTATGCTCTTTCTCATGCACCACTCATTCCAGTCACACACATTAAACAGTTTTGGTACACTGTTAGTTCCTCAACAGTTAATGGAGTGACCACATTAACTTCTATTGTTCATGGGAGATCTTGGGTGGTTACTGAGGCCTTGGTACGCCAGGCCTTGCATCTTGATGATGCTGATGGTATAACCATTCTTCCCATAACTGAAATAGAACAAGGGCTTAGGGCTTTGGGATACCCTATTCCTGATGAAGGTACTCTTAATAAGTACCATAAGCAGGAATTTCCCCCAGCCTGGAAGTACCTCATTCACATTCTCCTTCAATGTTTGAGTCCCAAATGTACTGCACACAATGAGATCAATAGATCCATTGCAACTGCTATTGTGTGTATTGCAACAGGGCAAAAATATAACTATTCCAAAATGATTTTTGAAGGGATGTGTAAAAACAAGGGGACAAAAATGACTTTAGCTTATCCCTGTTTTCTGCAAATGATTTTTGATGATCAAAGATATTGTTCAAGGGATCACAATGACTTTTATAAAATCCCTGAACAAAAGAAAGCTATTTTTACCAAGATGAATTCACCACCTCATAGAGACCTACCTTTAACCCCAGCCATGCTTGCTGTTATTGCAGCAGCACAACCTCAACCAGACCCCCAACCTCAAATTGACCCACAACCACAACTTGAACCTATTCCTGAACCTTTACCCTCACCTGAACCCATGCAACTTGACCAAGAATCCTTTGACGCTGACACATCTAATGTAGGCGTTGATGTGCCTATTTTCAACGCTGACACCCAACCATCACAATCCCAAACACCCCTTAACCAACCCACATCTACCCATTCTTCCACACCATCATCCACACCACCTGAATATAGGTTGATCAAACGCCAAAGGACTGCTGGAGAGTTCTCCTCTGGTGGTCCTAGCCATGAAGCAGAGAGAACCACCACCACAAGTGTGGCTGGTGACCTGGATGAGGCTGGGACTAATGGTTCTGGCTTAGAAGCTGGCCAAGGCAGTCCCACCATCATTAAGTCCTCATCCATGCCCAATGAACCTGACTTGGGAGGTCAAATCCCCATTTCAGAAGAGGGCAGACTGGAACCAATGACTCTTTTGGAATTGACGGCTGTCTGCATTAGCTTGCAAAAGCAAAATGCAGACTTAGTACAAATTGTCAGCTCACAAGGCCTTGAACTCAAGCAATTGAGGGAGAGGATTGTTGTTTTGGAGAGTGCTCATGCAAAGGGAGGTATGGCGGAGTCTTCCAAAGGGGAGGAAGATCAAAGACATCTGAGTGATAAGAGCAGTCAAGATGGTCAATCATTGGATGTTAGCAGTCAAGATGGTCAATCATTGGATGTTGCTGAAGCTCTTACTACTTTGAAGGAACAAACAGGTTTTGATACGTCCTTAATCTCTCCAACCAATCTAAATTTATCATTTACAGCAATGTTGAGAGAGGTTACACAAGGCGCTGAGGGAAAATATTTGAGCGTTGACAAGACAAGTTTGGACGCTGATAGAAGTATTTTGGGCGCTGATAGAGGAAATTTGGGCGTTGACAGATCTGCATATGGAGGTGATGTATTCCAGTCATCATCTATCATCAAGGATGTTCCTACTCATGTATTACCATCTACCTTACCAAACATTGCACCATCAGATAAGGGTAAGGGTAAGTTGGTAGAAGAAATTGTTCCAAAGAATGCAGCTCAGGTTGAATTTGATAGAAGATTAGCTGAGCAAATGATGGAACAAGGTGAAAAGGAAAAGTCACCATTTGTTGTGACTTCTGAAGAAGAAAGTGATGGAGCTAGCTCAGACTCAAGTGTGATGATTATTGAACCAGAAAGGCTTGAGTATGGTGATGAGCTTGCTAGGGAAAAGTTGAGAGATTTAAAGTTGCAGATTGATTTTGATATGCCAGAGGTGGTTCACATGTACAATTCTTGGGAAGAAAGTTGTATGGATAATCCAGACTTGACCATTTCAGATCAGATATGGGGTTTGGAGATTCTTCTTAGAGTTCAGAAGGATTGTAAGGTGATTTTGAAGCACAAGGCAAGCAACATTCTCTCTGAGTTGAAAATGGATAGAAAGAAGCTCTACTTTATGTTGCTCAGATGTCATGGAGTTGGATGGACACATCAGAAGCTGAAGGCTTTGACATTTGATGAGTTGGAACATAGGGCTTATCCTATTTGGGTGAAAGTGCTGGAAGAAAACACTTTCAGACTTCTTTCAGATGAAAGAAAGGAGCAACTTGCAGAAGAGATGGAAATCAAGAAAGCTATGATAGTTCCCAGACCAGTGAAGAAGGGATTTACACTTGAGTTTCCAAAAGATATGAATCAACTATATCCAAGTGAAGCAATTATTAGAAAGAGCCTCAAGCTCTCCCCATTAGAAGCTTCAGATATGGTGCATGTGTTACCACTAGATTCCAGGAATCCAATTGTGAGTTATGATGAGGATGAATGTGGATTCTGGAAGATTGGAAGATATGGCAAGGAGGTACACACTTTTACCACTCTCATATCTTTATTTGCAAGTTGTGATAGAGAAGACTTGGTGGACCTTTGGAGGTTGTTCGAAACCAAGTATGAGGCTGAAGCACCAACTTCAGCCAATGGAATAAAACTTTGGACCACATTCAAAAGAATGTGTGGGACAAATGAGGAAGATCCTGAAATTTGGAAGGATCTTGAAGATGACCTCAGTGGTCTTCAATGGAGGTTATATTCAGCTGCTGGTGTATACCATTTGATTTCTACAAAGTTTGCTGAGTATTTACTTGTAGATGCTCAGTATTTCATATCCAAGGCTGTTTTGGAAAAGATGAAGGACACCCAGTTGGAGATAGATTATACAAGTGACGTGGCAAAGAATTTGATCAGATTTATTTATTACCAATATGATAAGGTTTGTCAGACTCCTCCAAGTTCTTAATGTTTATTCAGAAACTTGATCATAAGAGTGGATATCAAGTTTAGGGGAGGATTGTTGGGAATAAATTAAGGCCAGATCACTTTAGCGCTGACAAGAACAACTCAAGCATTGACAAGAACAAAGTGAGCGCTGACAGCTCAAGCGTTGACAGGTTAAAGTCAAGCGTTGACACATTGAAGACAAGCACTGATGGAAGATATAAGCTACATGTTTATTATGTTCTAGAATACTTCTAGTAAGGATAGAAACGACAATGTATTTTCTATGTTTATCTTTACCTAGAATAGTTGATACGTAGCTTATTGTACAAGGCTTCTTAGTCTATAAAAGAAGGCCTTTAGGTTAATGTTTAGAATCAAGTTTTCATTAAGTTTTCATTCGTAAACATCTTTCATTGTAAGCAAGTTCGACATTCATAATCAAAGTGAAAGTTTTGTTTACATCTTGTGTTCTTGTTTAAGTATTAAATTCCGCATAATACTTAGATTCACAAAGCATATAACAAAGGTTTCTCTACGTGTTATACTTGATCTAATCTCGTATACACAAAGCTAATCGATCTAAGTTTGGGATCAACAAGTACCACATATATCGGTGTGTACTAGCTCGAGGATTTCATTGGCTCTCCAAGCGACTCCTTTCGGAAATGGTTTTCGATGATGCAATCCGAGCGCACACCCTTCACAAACTCGTTCAATCTCCTGAATTTGTTGCAAACCTCCAACCATATTTTCTGGTGGAGTAATATTAGACTTTGGAAATTAAGATGTCCAAGTCTCATGTGCCATAACAAAGCTTCATATGCGGTTGTGGCTTTCAAAGCAGTGTGTTCTTCATATCTGAAAGTGACCGGAAATCTTCTATTCAGCCCCATTATTATCTTCTGCATTAACTCTTTATTTCTTCCTTTTTTATAAATAGTACTACCTTTTCCTTCAAAAATAACAGAGTATCCATGCTCTACATGTTGTCCGACACTAAGCAAATCTTGTGTAAGGTCAAGAACTAGTAAAACATCATATATATATTTAATACCTACTTTCGTCTTGACCGGGATCTTACCTTTTCCCATGACTTGTACAACTGATCCATTTCCTATTTTTACTTGAGAATTTCCTGCAATGTTAATATCGACCAAAATACTTTCATCGCCCGTCATATGGTTACTACAACCACTGTTAAGAAACCATGTGTCACTTCTTTGAACGTTAGCTGAGTGACAAAAGAAAACATTTCCGTCTTCTTGTCTTTCTTCTATAAAGTTTGCCCGTTGTTGGTTCTTTTCTCGACAAATTTTTTCTAAATGACCAAATTGATTACAATTGGTGCATTTATACTTTCCTTTGAACCAACAATCTTTTTCTTCGTGATTGTCTTTCTTGCAAATAGAACACTTGTAAGAGTCTCCATTGCCAAATGATCTTTTTTCAAAATTTCCTCGGTCTCTGAATCCTCCGTAACTTTGTACACGTCCACGACCTCTAAAATTTCTGCTCCGCGACCACCTCGGGATGAACTCTGTGACACCCCGGGTCGGGTCAAAATATTGCGGAATTATCAACTGGGATGTCACAAGTGTGGATCGATAGCACATAGTTCATAGAGCATAAGATAAGAGATTATTCAAAACAGATTACATGATCGTTATACAAATTTATAAAAATTTTCTTCAACATGTCATTAGTAAAATGTTTTTTTTTTCCTAAATAGAACCCCTGACGAGTTCTACAATGTAGATTACAATGATGCTTGAGTCCATGCACACACCACGTACTAACTTCATTTTCCTGAGAAAAACATGCTTAGAGGGTCAACATAAAGTTGGTGGAATTTACAGGTTTAGTAATAATTAGTTTGGACATACATCAATCATAGAAGTAACAATGCACAAAGCATTTTTACTAAAAGGTAGATTACAATTACTATTACTCGAAACTGAAGCTTAACCTTCCATAGTCCTCAACAGATGAGAACTTGGTGTCCTACAAAAAGACACCCAAACCCAGTTCCAACATGGTATACATCTGTTGTCCCGACCAAGGCACAGTGAGCATGACTCACCCAGATGGGGATGGTCAATCCCAAATAGATCTATTTATAACATTCGAGCAATTTTAATAATTGAACAGTTTCTATAATAGTCAATCGAAATCAAGTTTATGCAATTCACTTATGTCCAATAAAATAGTTGCATGTTTTCTCCCCCGTAAAGAAAAAGTTTATCAATAGTTCATATGGGGCTGTAAACTCACCTGGGAGTTGGCAATAGCTGTATAATACGAGTATCTAAATAATGCTCACGCCACAAGCTATGCCTAATCAAATAGTACAGTCTTAATAGATAATACAAGGAACGTATGTGTATGCTTATGCAGATTTTTAATCAGTTTATTAATGCTACAATATTTATTTAAATAATTGTAGTACAAATATTGATACTATCCATTTAAACTTGTATTTAAGTTTCATATCTAAGTAAACATAAAATGTTTTACTTATAATATTAGTTTATGTCCGTAGTACATGTATTAATAATAACCATTTAAACTTGTAATTATGTTTCTCGTTTAAGTAAAATAAATATTTTACTTATAATTCTAGTATATGTACTTGTATTTAATTTATTAATCATTTATATAAATTCGTCTCATAAAAGTACATAAGTACATGCATTTAGTTTACCTATATACATAGAGTTTATACATTTTATCCCATAAAGTAAAATTTAAATATTGTATTTTGTAAAGTGAAATATCAATATTTTATTTACTTTAAAGTTCCCAAAAATTTTCCAAACATTTATAAAATAATTTATAAGTTACAAGTTTAAGAATTTATACTTTAAATCCTTATGGTTTAGGGTTTATTCAAGTGTTACTAAATTTAAAATAGAATTAGGGTTAGGGTTTGTTAAAGTTTCGGAATATGGCAAAACTAGTTCCTCCATATTTTAAGTAAAGTAAAACTCTTGGATTTTACACATATAGTACCTAGGGCTTGTTATACTTTCGGGTTACGGCAGTTTTTGTCCTCCTAGTTATAACTAGGTTTTATAACTTTCATAAAATGACAAAAACAGTCCCTAGGGCTTCTTTATGTTTCAACTTATTACAAAAGTGGTCTTTAGGGTTATGAAATGACAAAACAACTTTTAGAGACTTTCCAAAATGGTCCCTAGGGTTTAATATGCCACGGATGGTATTTATTAAACTCTAGACTTTCGGATAATTACATTTTTAGTCATTGTGTTTAATAGTTTATCAAAACAAGTTTCAAATGTCACAGTTTTAGTCCTTAGTTTCATAAATTGTCATTTTAGTCCAAAAGTTTTTATAAGTTATATTTTATTATAAAAACTTTTAATTAAATATCTAAAACATTAAATGGGCTCACTAAATGGTCCAAAATACTATTGGGCTATTTAATGGGCCTAAATATATTCTTAAGTCCATTAAGGTATTAAGATTAGTTAAATGGGCTTATTGGGTTCATTAAGTCTTGGGCTAATGTTGCATAGGCTTGATTAGTCCATTAATACTACTTTTTCATTTTATGTAAGTAATAGTCTAGGTTTTCTCATAAGCTTATTATTAGCTTATCCATATTTAGTTATAAACCCTAATAGAAGAATAAAACTCAAAGTTTGTTTTATTTGGTGTATCAAATGAGATCTAGATTTGCTACAAGGTTGAATGCAAGTCATAAGCTCTAATATGAGCTTATAACTCACGGCTATATTAAGCTATAGCTTATTAAGATAAGTCAAGACTTGTTTTAAAGTTGCATGTAATCATAAGAGTCCCAAAATAAGATCTAAACTATGTTTAAACCTAAAAATCAATCACAAGTCCATGTATACACATATATAGCCCACGGCTATAAATTTAATCTTGGTGTTTCCAAGATGAGATTTTTAGCTAGTTTTGTGTTTTATAATTATTTATAAAGTTCAACATGTTTATCTAGTTTTGTTACATGTTCCTAAGGCTATCATGAATCCAAGAAAAACAACATATAGCCCACGGCTATATTATTTTCCCAAAATTTTCCCATAAAATCTTTATGCTTGTTTTATGTTTATTAGGTTAAGTAAGTTCTTAACACTAGATCTAGGTTTTACATAGACATGCATGTACATTTAAAATCCCTCCAAGGATATATATATATATATATATATATATATATATATATATATATATATATATATATATATATATATATATATATATATATATATATATATATATATATATATATATATATATATATATATATATATATATATATATATATATATATATATATATATATATATATATATATATATATATATATATATATATATATATATATATATATATATATATATATATATATATATATGTATATAGCCCACGGCTATGTTTATACACATAAAGTGTTTTAGTGATTTTTAGTAGTCCATTATACATGTATAAATACATATTCCATTGTTTAAAACTTAGTACATAAATCATAGATGCCCATTTAATTATGCCGTGACCTTTAAGGTCGTGGTTCTTTTCATGGTTTTGAGTTATAACAAGTTTACTTATGAGATTTGTGATTATTAGTTAGCCATAATCCCAAAAGTGATGTTTATAACCCACGGCTACATTTAAATCCATAAAATGATTTATATTATTTTTAATCAAGTTTTAATCATAGAATAATAGTCATAGGTTTCTTTATCAAAAGTTTTTAACCATGACTAATGGTATTCCAAAATATGCTGTGACCTTAGATGGCCATGGTTTTATCAATTCTTGATTTTTAACAAGTTTGTTACATATGTTTATAGGTGGATGTTAATGTATGCAAGTAAAAATGAAGAAAGTATAAAGAGTAATACCTTCTTGCTAAAGTTACCAAGGGAGATCTAAAGAACAAGGGAGATTAGGGATATAATCTTGATGAAGATGAAAACCCTAACTATAACCAAGTCGTGATCCTTATGGATTCGGCTAGGGCTTGCTATAATGATTCCAAAAGGTGGAGATACTACTAAATGATTAGTAGTAAAGATGAAGACAAATATCTAGTGAAGTTAATGTATGTTCTTGGTGGTATTCGAATGATTTGAGAGAGAAAGGAGATGAGAGCAATGAGATTTGATTTGCATGAGTGAGAATGATGAGTGTGTGTTTTCGGCTTAAAGAAGAGAGAGAAGGCCAAGGCAAAAAGGCATGATTGCCTTGGTAAGAACTCTTATGCCAAGTGTATGCTCTTGCATTTCCAAAGCAACTCTTCTTCTTCCACATAGTGAGTGTGTGTGCCGTGTATGGCTAACCAAAAGAAAGGTGGGATTGTTGTGGGGTTGTGTTGGGATAGAACAGAAAGGGAAAGGATCTTGGGCTAGTCCAAGATGTGTAGTATGCATATGATGTACCTATATACATACACGGCTATGTATGCATGATGTGACATTGTTCTCAAATTTTGTTAAATGTTATGTATACATAATTAGTTATACATTTCATTACTTGTTCTTCTAGTTTTGAAGTACATGATTTAAGTTATGTAGTTATTTACAACAAGGATGTAATGTAAAAGTATAAGTACATAATGGACAAGTTCACACATCTTATAGGAATATAACACATGAGAGAGTGTTCTAGGATTATTGGGTGAAATTTTATTACATTAAATCATGGTAAAATTATGGATTTTACAGCACCACCCCGATAGTTTAGCTTTGTCCTCAAAGCTACTAAAAACGTAGTTATCTTTTAAGTGAAAAGATGTTCTAAGTATACAGGTTTATTTTACACATGCTCAAAAACAAAAGGGGTGACGTCGATGTGAAGTGATCTACATCCGGGTTGCTCTATACACCCGGTTGAGCAGTAATGGATGATGCTACTACTATCGATGGATAGAAAGCAATGCAAAGAGATATTTATCCGGATCGCACTATACATCCGATTGAGCAATAACAGATGCTGCTACTACTATAGATGGATAGAAAGCATTGCAAAGAGATCTTTATCCGGGTCGCACTATACATCCGATTGAGCAGTAATGGATGCTACTGCTACTATGGATGGATACAAAGCAATGCAAAGAGATCTTTATCTGGGTCACACTATACATCCAATTGAGCAATAATGGATGTTGTTACTACTATGGATGGATAGAAAGCAATGCAAAAAGATCTTTATTCGGGTCGCACTATACATCCGATTGAGCAGTAATGGATGCTGCTACTACTATGGATGGATAGAAAGCAATGCAAAGAGATCTTTATCCGGGTCGCACTATACATCCGATTGAGCAGTAATGGTGCTGTTACTACTATGGATGGATAGAAAGCAATGCAAAGATATCTTTATCCGGGTCGCACTATACATCCGATTGAGCAGTAATGGATGCTGCTACTACTACTGATGGACAGATGGCGATGCAGAGAGATCTTTATCAGGATCGCACTATACATCCGATTGAGCAGTAATAGATGTTGCTGCTACTACTGATGAACAGATGGCGATGCAGGGAGATCTTTATTCAGGATGACACTATACATCTGATTGAGCAGTAATGGATGTTGCTGCTACTACCGATGGACAGATGGCGATGTAGAGAGATCTTTATCAGGATCGCACTATACATCCGATTGAGCAGTAATGGATGCTGCTGCTACTACTGATGGACAAATGGCGATGCAGAGAGATCTTTATCAGGATCGCACTATACATCCGATTGAGCAGTAATGGATGTTGCTGCTACTACTGATGGACAGATGGCGATGCAGGGAGATCTTTACCAGGATCGCGCTATACATCCGATTGAGCAGTAATGGATGCTACTGCTACTACTGATGGACATATGAGGGCTTTTTCAACAGGGTCGCGGTTACATCCTTCCTAGAGTTGAGAGAGGACCAATGGTGCTATGGATTTGGTTAGGAGGGCGAATCCACTGCAATTGGTTTCTGGTATGAGGAGGACATGCCAGCATGCTTTATATGCTGGGAAATCTGGGGATGCACTACTCCTGCATCCTTTTCACTAGTGAAAGATATGTTATATCTCCACATCCGATGGTGAAAATTTGGGGGTTGAAGGTAAAAAAATAATTTTTTTAACTAGAACCCCTCCTGCGTCAACAAGTATACGTGAAACACTTGCTGATATACCTCAAACCCGTGGAATGCAAACATTAGTTGATAGGACTAAAACTTCTACCCAGCAGAATGGTTAAGATTATTGTTGATGGTGATTGGGTAGGGAGTTGCAAGGCATCTGCTTCATTCGCAGCGGGGCTGGGAGAAAGAGGCACAAAAAAGAAGTAACTCAAATGGTGGAAATAAAAGAAGATACCAAGAATAAAGAAGTGCGCATCTTGCGGGATGTTGCAAAAAGGGTCATGCATCCACTATTAATGGTTCAAAATTTGCAAAATTTTTTACTTCTAAGGAAAAGAAGTCATTACTTCCAAGGTTTGGTGGATGATGGTATTGTCGAACTAATTGGTCCTGAAGAGGGAAAAAGGTTTGTCCGGAAGCATGGGGCATTCAATATCTCTTTACGAGGGATGTCAAACGCAGCTCTACAAAATACACCCATTGTGAGTTGGACATGTCTTTTAGGTTTAGGGTTGCCTAAGATGGCAAACACAACCCTGCAAAATACACCCATTGTGAGTTGGACATGTCTTTTAGGTTTAGGGTTTCCTACCTCATCAATTAGGGAGGAATGGGTTAGAAAAAATAGGACATCCTTTTACCAAATATTTCAGGGCTTTAGTGTCGTAGATGACACTAAGTCTAGTATTGACTATGTCGGGGTTACCATCACCTCGTATAATCATGGTTTCATCTCCCCAAGGTATACGAACCATTTTTTGATCACATATGATAACTGCACGATACTTTGCTAGCCAATCCATGCCAATAATGACATCAAAGCTACCAAGACTTACCGGAATCATATCAATATTAAACAGGTGATTGGAAAGGTTTAAGGTACAACCTCGAATGATGGTGTCGACCGTCACAACTTTTATGTCGGCTAGTTCTACAGTATAGTAAGGGTCTAAATGTAAAACCCGTATTTAAATCGGAAAATGTAAATACTGGGTTTAAATCATTTAAACTATTTACGTATTAAATAAATAAAAAAAGAGAATCTTAAAAACGAGAGTTAAATACAAGCATACGATTACAAAAAAAAGAAAAAAAAAAGAAAAGTTAATTGTAAAGGCCCATGGCCGATTTTAGTTTAAAGAATGGAAAGAAAAGAAAAATTTTTGGCCCAAGCCCAATGTAAAAAAATAAAACACAGGACTTTAACGCCTCCCTCCCACACAGTCGAACAAAAAAAAAGATTATGGTTTCCTAAACCACCTTGTAGCCGCCGGATAATAGAAGAAAAGAAAGGAGGTCGGGCTTTGTTTTGATCTAGTAATCCGTGTATTTACCTTTCCGTTATCAAACTACTACGGTAATCATCTCTTCTTTATATCAGTTTATATAATCACGAATTAAATTTTGATGATCAAGGAGAAAACGTTTTTTTTAAATAAATCAAAACATGCGCATGAAATAAAGATTAGGGTTTTGGTTGGGGATTTCATGTGGAACCGAGACATGTATATGTCTCGGTGGTGTTGTTCTTATCAAGCCACAGCCGACACCCCTATTCGGGGCTGTATTCAAAAACAAAATAGTGGGATGGTTACAAGTCGGGTTTTGGTTAATAGCACGAAAACCGAGACCTTTAGGGTCTCGGTGTCACCCGGTTTTGGCCCAGCCGCGACCCACTAAGGGGCCGGTGTTAGTTTCATGTGGTCGACAGCAAACCACAATCAAACAGGGGGTGCGTTTGGGTCTGTAGTAGCATAAGGGTGCGTTTGGTTTATATAAACAGTGGGAAAACGTAACCTAGCAGTGGGAACTAAATGTTTAATCAGTGGAAAAAATGGGACATAAAATCTGGATATATTGAATAACATTAGCGACAGTTTTGCGACAGTTTTTCTGTCGTAGAACTGTTATATGTATGCAGTTTTAAAAGGGACAGCTTTTAGCGACAGTTTTTAGTGACTCAGTTTTCTGTCGCAAATTCATATAGGCGGATTAATCATAGTTTGTTGATTTGTTTAGTGCGACCGAGATGGGGTATCTCGTTAGGCTCGGGACGTTATTATAATAAATAAAATGAATATTTTTATATTATACCTTTTTAATCTAGTTATTTTATAAATGTTTAAAATATATTTTAAATGGGTTAAATTAAAATAGTTCTTTAATATTTTAGAAGGGTATAATTTTAATAAATGAATTAAAATATTTTAGGAACTTTCTAATTTAAGAAATTTTCTATTTTTAGCGGGATACTTAATATAGTATTACTATAGCGTCAGAAATACACTTGTACCGTAACTATAGTAGAACGATAATACATTAAAATGAGTTATTATAAGATCAGATTTATCAATTAATATACGTACAGAATTTCAGAAATAAAATAAATAAATGAAAAGCCAATAAGAACATGAAATTAAATAGACGGATATCAGTTAGCTTATTCGCGCCTTTTATTTATGTAGCTCGCGTGAAGTCTGAGTAGGAGTTCTACTTGTATTATTGCAGTCAATTACTTGTCATGAGGTACGGATTTCCGTCCTTTCAGTTTGGACTTCCTTTCTATGCATGATTAGGATTCCCCGACTATAGCCAAATGTTTTTCCCATATGTGTTTATGCTTATCAGAAATCATGTTAAAAACGAAATAAGTTGCCTGAGCATTATATACAAGAACGACTAGTTTATGTACTAGTTACGGAGGTACCGTAACCACGGCACTAGAGGCACCGGTGTCGTGAGTCACATGCAGGAGAGTGATATCCTGCATCGTCCCACTCATGTTCAGTTTGGCCATTTTTATATGTATGTTTAGTGGGGCGTATGGATGCATCCTAGGCTTATCAGTTTACAAGTTATCAGGGTGAATGTGGTGTGTGCTCTACATCCTTCACATTGAAGCTGATCCCTCCACCCAACACAGTATTTATAGGTCACCCCTCTATAGTTATTTAGAGGTCACCCCTCAGCATGACGAGGTCACCCATCCAGTTATTCATGCACGGTTATTACAGCACGTGACCTATATAAGCTCTGGCAATTAAAATACAGTAAATGCATGTTTTCAGATTTAATGGTTATAATTCAGTTTCAGTATGTATGAACCAGGTTTCTCAAATTTTATACAGATATATACCACATGTTACATATCAGTCTCATAGCTTCATTTGTTGTCATCTATTCCATTACTTTCAGTACATTCTTATCATGCTTTTTATCCATTCACCGAGCGTTATGCTCAGCCGTAGTTTCCTTTCATGTTTCCAAACGGCAGGTACACAGGGACGATCTTAGGACTTCTAAGAGAGTACGTGCATTTGGATGGGAGCTATCCAGACTCCTTTATTTTTATGCACACATTACATTACTTTGGTTGTTTGGACACTGTTTCGTCCTTTTCTTTCAGTACTTAAATCTTTATATTTTGAGCTTATGTTTGGACTACCGATGTTTGATTCCGGTATTTCCGTATGGTCAGTTAATTTTTAAATACATTGCCTTGCATGCTTTGATGACACGCCATAAATACACGTAACGGTCCATTTATCCAAATGGGGTGTTACAATTATGGTATCAGAGAGCAAGGTTCGACCTGTAGGCTCTAAAACTTGACCTGTGACTAGTGAGTAGTCACCAAGAACTTCCTGTATTTTGGTGTCGTTATCTTCCATGCTACTTAGTATTTTATCAGTCGGATTTTCAAAATTTTAATTAAGTAAACGATTGGTACAGGACTGGCCATACTTAATCGCATGTGCTTTTCAGCGAACTTTTCGTTATGGTGAACTGACCATAGGCGTTCAACCTTGCCCGTTTAAATTTTGTATAGATGAACTGACCATAGGCATTCATCCTTACCCATGTCAGATTTATGTTTTAGTAAATTGTCATTTTGTGAATTGACCCTAGGCGTTCACCAGTATTCATGTCATATTTTGTTGGCTATGCCTTCATGAATTACACTATGCATTTTCAGATTTATTACTCCAGGTTCTGACAGTTTTATCGACTTATCCTCTGTTATTTCAGATGTCACCCAGACGCGAAACCGAGAATGATCCTAACGCAGCTGCCATTGCTGCTGCTTTTCAGGCTGCTATACAAGCCATGTTACCCCAAATTCGTGATGAGATCCGAGCTGAATATCAAAATGGACCTCAGTAGAATAACAACCCTCCTACTCCATCACCTGCCACTTTACCCGCTTGGCTAGATTTGTTTAACAAACAGAAACCCCGATTTTTTGAGCAGACTGTAGCTCCAACTGACGCGGAAGACTGGATCTATCATGTAGAGAAAATTTTTGGAGCTATGGGTTGTGGTGATGCTTTCAAGGTTAGGCTTGCAGTTTACAAATTGGAGGGTCCTGCTCTGCATTGGTGGAGGTCTCAGAAACTGTCCAATGGGGGAGATGCTTGGGAGCTTGCATTGACCTGGGCACGTCATTCAGAGCAAGCTAAACTGAAGAGGGACTTCCACGTCATTCGTCAGAATCATGGCGAGAACAGTATAGAGTTCATGCACCGATACCTCAGGATGGCTGGATTCTTAGGGGAGGCTGCGGGTACCGCAGAGGAGCAAGCGAAGCAATTTCGCTGGGCTCTTCACTCTAGGACTGCAGATAGGCTGGTGAGTGCCACATTCACTAATGTGTCACAAGTAGCTAATGCAGCTCGTGATATTGAGATGCTTTTCGAGAGAGATGAACTCGAGAATGTAGAGTGTCCAGAGAAGAGGTACATCTCATCCAACAGACTTAAACCATTTAACTCCCATTATTACTTGTCAACTTATATGTTATGTCTTATCCAATTATAATCTTACAGACACAGAGGAGGAGACCGATCCCAAATGGCTACTCCACATCAGAACTACAGGAACCACGGTCAGTCATATGACCGTAATAGATCAGATAAGATGAGCGGTGGTGATAACTACCGCAGCAACTCAAACTCATCTGGCAACTACAGGTGATTCTTTAAGCTCCAGAAATACTAGACTATCTTGCAAAACAGATCTTAATTTTTTTGTAAATTCCAACAGAGATGCTGGACAGGGGCGTGACCAAAACAACAGAGGTCAGCAGTTTGCCCGACCGGCAAATTCTGGTAATTTTAAATTTCAGTCAAACAGAGCTACTTCTACCGGGTATTCTTATCCCACTTGTATCACATGTGGGAAGAAACACACGGGACCTTGTCGTCGTGGTACGGGTAGTTGTTATAAGTGTGGCCAGTCGGGCCATTTGAAGAGGGATTGCAAGAGCGGGGATGCTGCCGGTACCTCAGGCCAGATTCCTTAGATTCTACCTCCACCACTACCAATACCACCAACCACTGGTCGTGTCTACACTACTACCCGTGAGCAAGCAAATAAGACCACAGGTACCATTACTAGCATTTTGTTTATACACGGACAGTCTGCCTGCGTGCTTTTTGATACATGCGCCACACACTCAGTTATATCTACTTCATATGCTGTTAGAATAAACATGACCCCTACGCCATTAGACAGTGTACTTAGTATATCTACCCCCATGCGAGACTCTGTACTCATTACCCAGGTGTATAAGGATCTTCCTCTTGAGTTAGATGATAAAATCCGACCAGTCAGTGCCCTTTCTCTAGATATGTACGAATTCGATATTATTATGGGTATGGATTGGTTGTCGGTTCATCATGCCACCATAGATTGTCATGCTCACCAGGTCATCTTTGGTGATGTCCAGACACCAGAGTATATTCACCGGGGCTTCCTACCAGGAAAACATGTTCAGATCATTTCAGCTTTACAGGCTCGTACCTTACTATACCATGGTTGTGAGGGTTTCCTAGCTACAGTTCATGACACGACTTCTGAGGCACCTTCAATTCATGATCAGCCAGTGGTGTCAGATTTTCCAGATGTCTTTCCAGAGGAACTCCCAGGCTTACCTCCCATGCGAGAGGTAGAATTTGGTATCGATCTCATTCCAGGTGCAGAACCGGTATCTAAAGCTCCTTACCGTATGGCTCCGGTAGAGCTTAAGGAACTAAAAGATCAGCTACAGGAACTTCTAGAAAGGGGTTTCATTCGTCCAAGCGTGTCACCTTGGGGCGCGCTGGTTTTGTTTGTCAAAAAGAAGGATGGTAGTATGCGATTATGTATTGACTACCGTGAGTTGAATAAGCTCACTATTCGTAACCGTTATCCACTTCCTCGTATTGACGATTTATTCGATCAGCTTCAGGGTGCCAAGCACTTCTCAAAAATCGATCTACGATCAGGCTACCATCAGCTGCGTGTAAAAGAGCAAGATATATACAAAACTGCTTTTCGCACGAGGTACGGTCATTACGAGTTTGTTGTTATGCCATTCGGTCTCACGAATGCGCCTGCAATATTTATGGACTTGATGAACAGAGTCTTCCACGAATTTTTAGACAAGTTTGTGATCGTATTCATCGATGATATCCTTATTTTATCCAAATCCAAAGAGGAACATGAGAATTATCTCCGTACAGTTTTGCAGATTCTCAGACGAGAAAAGCTATATGCTAAATTTTCGATGTGCGAGTTTTGGCTGAATACCGTGGCGTTTCTAGGTCATATTGTTTCTGCAGAAGGAATCACTATGGATCCTGCAAAGGTGGAGGCTATCACCAAATGGCCGAGACCGACATCTGTCACAGAGATATGTAGTTTTCTTGGGTTGGTGGGTTATTACGTTTGTGGAAAACTTCTCACGTTTGGCGTTACCTTTGACCCAACTTATGCGAAAATGTGAGAAGTTTATATGGACCGAGGAGAAAGAAAAGAGTTTTGAGGAACTCAAGCATCGATTGATCTCACCACCGATACTTACTCTTCCATCTGGTACAGGTGGTTATCAGATTTACAGTGACGCTTCAGGAAAGGGATTAGGCTGTGTTCTTATGCAGCATGGGAAAGTCATTGCTTATGCTTCGCGTCAACTAAAGTCGTATGAGAAAAATTATCCTACTCATGATCTAGAGCTCGCAGCAGTCGTTCTCGCACTTAAAATCTGGAGGCATTATTTATACGGTGAGTCGTGTGATATCTTCACCGATCACAAAAGTCTCAAGTACATATTTACCCAACGAGAGCTGAACATGAGACAGCGGCGATGGTTAGAACTGCTGAAAGACTATGACACTAATATTCAGTATCACCCAGGTAAAGCAAATGTAGTAGCAGATGTTGAAACCAAGATCTTTAGACTCAAACAGTAAAAACCATTTTATCTAGGTTGATCATCATCCATATGAATTAACATAGCGGAATTGAATGATAATCATGAACAAGATGTTTAACAAGATGAATAATTCCCGAAGGGTTTGTATTATTGATGATTAACACAAACCACTCTAAACATGTATACATTGAATCCCATACCTAGAGATCAAAGACTTTGTAGGTTACATTTGAGTAGTATAAATGAATAATTAAAACCTACGGTCTAGTGTTCCTTTTATAACTTAAGGAACCCAGGGATACATGGAAACTAAATAAGATAATAATGACTAAATCAAAACAGAATTATTCATTCTTATCACTACTTGACCAAATCTCCATGTTTTTAGTACATAGCAGGGGAATCTTCACAGCAGTGGAAAGTTTTGTAGCAGGGGAAACTTTCTTGTATTTTGTCCACCAGCTTGAAGTTTCTCCTAATGCCATATTTGGTCCTTCTAGTTTCCATGTTGATTTGACTCATCAACTTTTAGCCCAACAATCTTCCCCTAGTTGATGATGTCAAAATACTTCCCCTTAAGCATACAACACCAAAGATCAACAGGCTGAACATTCTCTGTAGACAACTTCCCCTTTTTGACATGATCAAATAGGGGTCTTGTAAGTAAACAACCTTGATCTCAACCACTACTAACCAATACCATACTTCTAACCCGAGCATTCTACCTTTCAAAATACCCTCCATGAAGCACATAGGGACCAGATCCTAATAAAAAATGATTTTGAGCAGTAGATACTTACATTAGTTATAGTAATATCAATGAACAGTAGCATAAATCTTCACTTCAGTGTCATATGTGAATGACTAACACTTTAACAATATAGCTTCCCCTTAAATTGTGCTAGTCATTTATGAATCTTCAATTCTGTAGGCTTTGAAAGTAATAATCATAAGCGAAGAAAATTCAGTATTACCTATTTGCTGTAGTAGTAGAAAAACCTGAATCTGTGTATTATACCATGTAATATCCACATAACAGCGAACGTATACATCTCAGAATGTATAGGGAGTGGATGAGGCTCTTGACAAAAACCAACATCATAGCAAATATGAGCATAGAGCAACCTAAGAAAAATCTCATACCTTTGCGTATTTTTGTCAATGCATCATTACAGAATAAAGCATGAATAAAACACATACTCAACCAATTCTACTTCATCTTCAAATAGCTAATAGTTAATTACCTTCATGACTATGTAAACAATCAATATGAAAGCCTTTTATACCTTTAAGACCAGTTGCTGTGAATATACCAAACTTCAAAACATTGCTGTCCCAAAAACCAAATCTGACAGCAGGGGGAACTTTTCTGGCAGCAGGGGGATTAATGAAGGCAGGGGGAACTTTTTAATGAAAACAGTGGGAACTTTTAATGCCACTGTTTTTGTTATTTAATGTTACAAACCCAAACCGAGGGAATAAATTTGTAAAAGGGGGATAAATAACAAAAATAGGTGAAATTAAAATTACCCACCCACGTCATTTTTTACTTGCTGACCTGCACCCACTCATCTTATGCACAGTCGCTTTTACATTCTAATAAGAAAGCATCATGTGAACCGACTTAAATAAATGTAATGGGACCATTGCATTTTTTCTATGACAACCTTTATTTCCACTTGACCATCACATCCCCATAAAACCACATTGATAATTTATAACATATACCTCTCCATTGTACGAACGAGACTGCTCCATTACTGTCTTTAATTTTGCTCGTACAGATGATGTTCCCACCTCTATTTCTTCTTTCTGTGAACAACCGTGTAACAACCATATAAAAGCAACACCATTTTGATAGATGGACAAATCACGTGGAGATGATTAAATTTGCTCGTCCCTATCATTGTGGCTTAAACTTTATTGAACAACCTTTCTTCACGTGACCTTTTGGATCTCTAAGAGTATTAAGGATACCATGGACCAATAGCAAATAGATGTACATTTAATTTCTTCACGTGATGGATAAGTGTGAACCAATCACATCTCTTTCTATCACAAAGCATCAAATAACAATCTTTCGATTGATAAATTGATACTATGATTTTTCTTCGCTGTCATCACAGAGACCTTGCTTGAACCTATCTCATTTATTCACCAATTATTTTAGGGCTTTGAGGAAGCAAACCTCTCAATAAACCCTAAAATCACAACCATCTTTACAGCAACAAAATTAATTACCAATTCTAGGGTTCTTTAATCAAACCTTAAAAACAGAAAATCAAAGATTCACTCTTCTTTTAACCTCTTCTTTTTCTGATTTTATGCTTACAATACAACCAATTGCATCTCAGTTAGGGTTCATCATTGATCCCGGATCAACTCACCCTAACAAGTCGAAACAACAATAACAATCGATTGGTCCCGAACCAATGCTCATCATCATTGTCAAATGCAATCAATGGCTTGTAAACAAAAATTAAATTAAGAAGAAATTAGAACAAGAATCAAACCTCGTCTTTTTCGCAATTAGGGGTTTTTGCAAAACCCTAAACCAGAAAATTTAGCGACACTTTTTCTGTCAAAGAACTGTCACAGATCTGAAAAACCGTCGCTAATCTGTTGCTAAAACCGTCGCGAATTCTGGACAGCAACTTCACAGCAACATGAACACGAAAAACATCTTGATCTCCTAGATATCTAGAGCCACCCGCTCTGATACCACTTGTTGAAACCAAGATCTTTAGACTCAAACAGTAAAAACCGTTTTATCTAGGTTGATCATCATCCATATGAATTAACATAGCGGAATTGAATGATAATCATGAACAAGATGTTTAACAAGATGAATAATTCTCAAAGGGTTTGTATTATTGATGATTAACACAAACCACTCTAAACATGTATACATTGAATCCCATGCCTAGAGATCAAAGACTTTGTAGGTTACATTTGAGTAGTATAAATGAATAATTAAAACCTACGGTCTAGTGTTCCTTTTATAACTTAAGGAACCCAGGGATACATGGAAACTAAATAAGATAATAATGACTAAATCAAAACAGAATTATTCATTCTTATCACTACTTGACCAAATCTCCATGTTTTTAGTACATAGCAGGGGAATCTTCACAGCAGTGGAAAGTTTTGTAGCAGGGGAAACTTTCTTGTATTTTGTCCACCAGCTTGAAGTTTCTCCTAATGCCATATTCGGTCCTTCTAGTTTCCATGTTGATTTGACTCATCAACTTTTAGCCCAACAGCAGATGCCCTTAGCAGAAAGTCAGGTATGATAAATGGCATCAAAGTTCAGGAAGAAATTATTCGAGACTTAGAGCGGTATGATATTGAGCTCTTAGTACGCGGATATAGGGGATACTGGGCTAGTGAAATTGAGGTTTTTGCTAGGTTAAAAAGTTCATTTTCTCGGTGTCTTAACGAATTGATTTCCGGTTCAAAGTGCGACTCAATTGTTTTTGGTTAAGAAAAAGGGAAGTTGATTATCTATAACTAATTAAAAAGTAAATGCGAAAAGTATTTAAAAACAAACTAAAGACAAGTACAAATAATAAAAGTAAAACAAGGTGAATATTTAAAACTAAAAACTAAAACGATATTAAAACGAATATTAAAACAAATAATAAAACGAAATTTAAAGCGAAACAATTAATAAAAATAAAACTAAAAGACGAAATTAACTATCGACTCGAAAATAAAGTTTACTAAATGAAAAAGGAGAGAATAAAACTAAAATGGTACTTTAAAGCTAAACGAGGCAAAACCTAAAGCGGGCACTAAATAAAAGATAAAACTTAAACTTTACAAAAAAATATTAATACTAAAAATCGATGAAAAATTCAACTAAAAATATGTAACTTTCAAAAATAAAATCGGAACAACTTTCAGACAAAACTAAACAATTACGGAACAATACTATTAAATAAACAAGCTAGCAGGCTAGCTGCTGGAAGCTAGCAATAGCTGCTTAATTTGGCGAAAAATGGTTAAGCTAGTAGACACGTAGGTCATTTCCATTGTAGTTTTCCATCGCACTTCATCGTACTATTGTTAAGCTAGCAGGCTAGCTGGTCACTTCCATCGTACTCATGATCGCAACATCAGATCGTACCCAAAGATTGTAAACATGGATCGTACCCACGGATCGCACTCTATGATCGTACCCACGATCGCAACAAGTGATCGTGGTGAGGATTATGAAGTGTAATCGTAGTGACGATCGTACTGGGTGATCGAAGCAATGGATCGCAAGTAGAAACCCTAGGGTTTATGCGATCACACTTACTTGATCGTACTCGTAAAACCCTTAAGCATTACGATGGCATACAATAAGCAAATAAGCAAATACCAAATAAGCACTTATCTAAAAACTTAACCAAATCAAATTTAAGAAAAAGCTAATAGACCAAAATTTAAAAACTTTAAAAATACTAAATAATAAAAATATTTAAAAACAACTTTTTTATAAAAATTAACTAAAAAGCACTTAATCAAAAATAAGAAAATTAACACAATAAGCACTAAAACACTTTAAGCTATAAAAATCAAACATTAAAAGATCAATAAGCATAAATTTGAAAACTTTAAAATTACGAAGTAAGCAAACTTTAAAAAAAACTAAACTTTTTAAGAAAACTAAAAAGTAAATAAGCTAAATACAAAATAAGCCAATAAGATTGTCAAACTTATAGCTTAATTCGTATAAAAGCTTAGATGAAACAAAAAGATGAACTTTTTAATCAAACCTCAAAATCAACAAGACATGTATATAAAGAGATCGGATTTAAGATCATATAAAAAAACTAAGAAAGATAGAATAAGATTAAAATTAAAACAAGAATTAAGCTATTTGAAAGTAAAGTTTTGATTACAAACAAGAAAGGAAGATAAAAGATTGAGATCCCAGTGAGAGAAACTGTCACTTTCTCTCTCTAGAATCACCTACCAAAATGAAAATGAAAACTACCCTAAACTAAAACTAACCAACCCTCCTAAATGAGTTTAGGAGGGTATTGATAGGAAATGGGGAGGTGCATGTGTTGCCTCCTCTTTCTTTCTTTCTTCACGTCTTCTCGTCTTTTAAGTTCTTCGACTTTATCGACTTTGTCTCAGGATAAATTAAACTCGTCTTATAATTTATTTATTTATTAGACTCGAGTTCTTCGGCTTTATTAAACTTCCGTCTTTTAGACTTCTTCTTCGATAAATCTTCAGAATAGGCCTTGGACTTCCGTTCTTTTTGCATTCTTGATCTCTTGACTTCGTCTTTTTGTCGTTTTCTTCGATAAAAGCCCGTGAAAGCCCGTGTTTTCTTCCCTTTTCATATTTTGGTCCTAAATCACAACAAAAACACAAACCACGTATAATTCCGACATTTACGACATAAAATACATGTTTTGTCTTGGTTATTATTGTAATTAAGTGGTAAAAGGATGGGTGTTTTCACACCTATCAAATCCCCTACACTTGACCATTGCGATGCCCTCATGCAATGCATTAATTTCAAAGCACGGTTTACATTTTTCATCATAGATAACCCACCTTGGCCTTTAGTAAATACTAAACACTAAGAAAACTTTAAAGAACAAAACAAGTAGAGAAATCGAAGAATTACATTGAGTTTTTTTTTTGTTGTCATGAATGTTCATCATTCTCAAGTTTCACGTTCCCCATACCAAGCTTAAAAACGAGACCATTGTTATTATAAATTAGCAAACTAACACGAATTCATGTGGGCCAATTATTTACTTAGACTCCCTTATTCCTAGGTGTATCTCTTATATTTTATTTTTGTCTTGAATGATCACGAGGATGCATTGTTTGACTTATTTCGATAGTTATTTAGGCCGAAAATAAAGTGGACGATTTAATCAATAGTTAGCTAAAGGACAAAATCTTTTAAAACTGCTTCTCGGGACCTCATAAAGTTCATATCTTGGCATAACTCGCTTCACGATTTGAGACCTTTCTCGGACCGATATTTGGCAGCGACTTCATACTTCGAATCTTTGAGAGACGTTCTTGAAATTATGGTCTTCTCTTCATAATAGGAATTTCTTCACTTGAAGTTTTGAGAGATTCTTCATCTTTGGACCATGACTTCTTCATTTTTCTCCAATCTTTATTTTGGACTTTGATATACAACGATCCGCCTGCTTTTAGGACTTGGATCTATTTATCCTCATACCTTGCTAGGGTCTTTTCGAATAGACTTCTCCATGATCTTTTGGGGAGTATTTTCTTTTCGTCGTGTGTCTCGATCCTTCATATTGATTTTCGATAAATGATTCTTCACATCACTTTGGATATTTAGCAACAAATTGTAGCCCTCATGCCTTGTTAGGGCCTTTTCGGACTCGACAATCTTTGCATCCCGCTTCAATAAGTTATGCCTTGGCTATGAACTCTAATTAATACCGAGCAACTTTTAAACGATCTTGGGCTAGAAGCTAAGTAACTTTTCAAATCGTACAACCTTATTTATTGCAGATAAATTTATTAACAAGCGATGGGAGAATAGGCTCATAATTAACTCACATAAACTCACGAAAGAATACCAAACTTATAATTGACTCTATCATCTCTCGTCCTCTACAATTTAAAATCTCAAGGAATGAGACTCGTGGATGCTTAG
This sequence comes from Glebionis coronaria, assembly GCA_025667525.1. Classification (NCBI taxonomy): domain Eukaryota; kingdom Viridiplantae; phylum Streptophyta; class Magnoliopsida; order Asterales; family Asteraceae; genus Glebionis; species Glebionis coronaria. The sequence goes on from JANFOE010001240.1 coordinate 102,125, forward strand.
CCAATCAAATCAAAGTTTTGGGTTTTCGAGTCATCTATAGGATCTTGCAAACTCTTAGACTTTTTCAAGTTTAGAATTCGCATTTTAAAGTTCCCTTGATAAACGACTCTCTAGGATCAATTATAGGAACTTGCGAAAAGTTCTTGTTCTTAACCCGTGAGAGTTAAGACTTTCGCGTTTTATAGCTCCCTATATAAAAGCCTAGCAAAACTTGACTTAAACACGTTAAGGATACTAGCTAGAGTAAACTTAGATAAGTAAACTCGGGTTGAGTCAAAAGATTCACAACGTTTGAAAATTAAAACCTCTTTATTAAAATTTTATTTTAACATGGAAAGAAAATAACCATAACAAAGGAAAATACAACTATACAACTAGGCCAAAATAGATTAAAAATTTTGAAAAATGTCGAAAAATCAAGTTTTCCGGTTAAAATGAGGGCAAATTCATGGAAAAGACCACTTACTGCGATAGAAGTCCCCCCTACACTTGATATAAACATTGTCCTCAATGTTTAAGCATGTGGGAGTGAACTCCCCTACACTTAGGACATTGTGCACTTTGTTTAAATCTTGTTAAGGAGAAGACCACTAAAGTGATTTCAATGTGAACATATAAAATATGAAATATTGAATCACGACAGTTTAGGATAGAACCGGGAAGATGGGAACACGGGATCACGGTTCGTCAAAAGTCATCGAGGTGCTGTTTGAAGCTTGGATCCTGTAGAGAATAAGAAACAAGACAACAAACACATACCCCTACACTTATTAAAAAAGCAGTAAAGGATAGATCACGGGTTGCCTCCCGAGAATCGCTTGTTTTTGTTCACCGAGTCACGAGCCTGACTCGACCCAAAATTAGTTCATGGGAAACGTGGTGAGGGATGGAATCATCTCATGAGAGATGTCCTCACCAAAGTACAGCTTCAAACGCTGGCCATTCACCTCAAACTTATAGCTTAATTCGTATAAAAGCTTAGATGAAACAAAAAGATGAACTTTTTAATCAAACCTCAAAATCAACAAGACATGTATATAAAGAGATCGGATTTAAGATCATATAAAAAAACTAAGAAAGATAGAATAAGATTAAAATTAAAACAAGAATTAAGCTATTTGAAAGTAAAGTTTTGATTACAAACAAGAAAGGAAGATATAAGATTGAGATCCTAGTGAGAGAAACTTTCACTTTCTCTCTCTAGAATCACCTACCAAAATGAAAATGAAAACTACCCTAAACTAAAACTAACCAACCCTCCTAAATGAGTTTAGGAGGGTATTTATAGGAAATGGGGAGGTGCATGTGTTGCCTCCTCTTTCTTTCTTTCTTCACGTCTTCTCGTCTTTTAAGTTCTTCGACTTTATCGACTTTGTCTCGGGATTAATTAAACTCGTCTTATAATTTATTTATTTATTAGACTCGAGTTCTTCGGCTTTATTAAACTTCCGTCTTTTAGACTTGTTCTTCGATAAATCTTCAGAATAGGCCTTGGACTTCCGTTCTTTTTGCATTCTTGATCTCTTGACTTCGTCTTTTTGTCGTTTTCTTCGATAAAAGCCCGTGAAAGCCCGTGTTTTCTTCCCTTTTCACATTTTGGTCCTAAATCACAACAAAAACACAAACCGTGCATAATTCCGACATTTACAACATAAAATACACGTTTTGGCTTGGTTATTATTGTAATTAAGTAGTAAAAGGATGGGTGTTTTCACACCTATCAGCTAGTTTGAGGGTAGAACCGGATTTACTCTCTAGGATTAAAGCCGCACAAAAGGAGGATGGTGAAATCTGGGCGATTGTCCAGAACATTGACCAGCAGACCGAATTTCGCATCGATGACGATGGTATCGTATGGCAGGGTACCAAACTATGCGTTCCAGAAGACCCTGCTCTCAGAGAAGCCTTAATGACTGAGACTCACAGCTCTCCGTTCTCTATTCATCCAGGTTCCACTAAAATGTACCATGATCTTAAGCAGCATTTCTGGTGGAGTGGCATGAAACAGGATGTCGCAACTTTTGTGTCTAAATGCTTAACCTGTCAGCAGGTTAAGATAGAGCATCAGCGTACCAGTGGTCTTCTTCAGCCGTTAGACATTCTAATGTGGAAATGGGACAAGGTATCTATGGATTTTGTCACTGGACTACCACAAACTCAGCGGAGACATGATGCAATCTGGGTTGTTGTCGATCGTTTGACCAAGTCGGAACATTTCATTCCTAGCCGCAAAGATTTCCCAGTAGTAAATTAGCAGAACTATTCACCAAGGAAATTGTACGGTTACATGGTACACCTTCAGAAATTATATCAGATAGGGACCCACATTTCACTTCTCATTTATGGGAAGGTTTGCATAAAGCTTGGGGAACTAGGCTCAAGCTCAGCACAACTTTTCACCCGCAGACAGACGGTCAGTCAGAGCGTACCATCCAGCCTTGGAGGACATGCTACGCGCCTGTGCATTAGAATGGACGGCGCACTGGGATGATATATTTGCTTGGTTGAGTTTGCCTACAACAACAGTTGGCATGCTAGTATCAAGCGTGCTCCATTCGAGATGTTATACGGCAGGAAATGTCGTGCTCGTATTTGTTGGGATCAAGTAGGAGAACGGTTGATTGAAGGACCACAATTAATAGAACTGACCAATGAAAAGGTCGCCATTGCTAGGGCAAAACTGCAAGAAGCGCGTACTCGCCAGAAGAGTTACGCCGACAAGCATCGCAGAGATCTATCATTTCAGACTGGGGATCGTGTGTTCCTCAAAGAATCACCCGCACGCGGCGTCAGACGTTTTGGCCTCAAAGGCAAGCTCAGTCCTCGTTACATCGGACCGTTTGAAATCCTTGAACGTATCGGTAAAGTGTCATATCGGTTGGCGTTACCACCTCAGCTTTCACACGTCCACAACGTGTTTCATGTATCATTACTCAGAGGGTACAACTATCATGAGCTTCACAAAGTGAATTATCCACTCGATCAGATTCGGGAGGATCTATCTTATATTGAGGAACCCGAAGCAGTTTTAGATCGCCAGGATCGACTTATGAGAAGGAAGACCATTCCTTTCGTCAAAATCCTGTGGAGGAACCATACCGAGCGGGAGGCCACTTGGGAAACAGAGGAGTTTATACGGACCTCTTATCCTAACTTTCAATTTTGATTCGGGTATGTCTTTTCAGCTTTTATGTCTTCCAGCTTATTAGCATTTTCGGCTTTTACTCCAGTCAGCTTAAATACCTTATAATTCGGGGACGAATTATTCTTTTTAGAAGGGAAGAATTGTAAATCCAGTACGGCCGTATCTTTAATTCGGGGACGAATTATTCTTTTTAGAGGGGAAGAATTGTAAAACCCGTATTTAAATCGGAAAATGTAAATACGCGGTTTAAATCATTTAAACTATTTACATATTAAATAAAAAAAGAGAATCTTAAAAACGAGAGTTAAATACAAGCATACGATTACAAAAAATAATAAAAAAAATGAAAAGTTAATTGTAAAGGCCCATGGCCGATTTTAGTTTAAGGAATGGAAAGAAAAGAAAAATTTTGGGCCCAAGCCCATTGTAAAAAAATAAAACACGGGACTTTAACCCCTCCCTCCCACATAGTCGAACAAAAAAAAAAGATTAAGGTTTCCTAAACCACCTTGTAGCCGCCGGATAATAGAAGAAAAGAAAGGAGGTCGGGCTTTGTTTTGATCTAGTAATCCGTGTATTTACCTTTCCGTTATCAAACGACTACGGTAATCATCTCTTCTTTATATCAGTTTATATAATCACGAATTTAATTTTGATGATCAAGGAGAAAACGTTTTTCTAAATAAATCAAAACATGCGCATGAAATAAAGATTAGGGTTTTGGTTGGGGATTTCATGTGGAACCGAGACATGTATATGTCTCGGGGCTGTATTAAAAAAAAAACAGTGGGATGGTTACAAGTCGGGTTTTGGTTAATAACACGAAAACCGAGACCTTTAGGGTCTCGGTGTGACCCCGTTTTGGCCCATCCGCGACCCACTAAGGGGCCGGTGTTAGTTTCATGTGGTCGACAGCAAACCACAATCAAACAAGGGTGCGTTTGGGTCTGCAGTAGCATAAGGGTGCGTTTGGTTTATATAAACAGTGGGAAAACGTAACCTAGCAGTGGGAACTAAATGTTTAATCAGTGGGAAAAATGGGACATAAAATCTGGATATATTGAATAACATTAGCGACAGTTTTGCGACAGTTTTTCTGTCGCAGAACTGTTATATGTATGCAGTTTTAAAAGGGACAGCTTTTAGCGACAGTTTTTAGTGACTCGGTTTTCTGTCGCAAATTCATATAGGCGGATTAATCATAGTTTGTTGATTTGTTTAGTGCGACCGAGATGAGGTATCTCGGTAGGCTCGGATGTTATTATAATAAATAAAATGAATATTTTTATATTATACCTTTTTAATCTAGTTATTTTATAAATGTTTAAAATATATTTTAAATGTGTTAAATTAAAATAGTTCTTTAATATTTTAAAAGGGTATAATTTTATTAAATGAATTAAAATATTTTAGGAACTTTCTAATTTAAGAAATTTTCTACTTTTAGCGGGATACTTAATATAGTATTACTATAGCGTCAGAAATACACTTGTACCGTAAATATAGTAGAACGATAATACATTAAAATGAGTTATTATAAGATCAGATTTATCAATTAATATACGTACAGAATTTCAGAAATAAAATAAATAAATGAAAATCCAATAAGAACATGCAATTAAATAGACGGATATCAGTTAGCTTATTCGCGCCTTTTATTTATGTAACTAGCGTGAAGTCTGAGTAGGAGTTCTACTTGTATTATTGCAGTCAATTACTGGACACGAGGTATGGATTTTCGTCCTTTCAGTAAGGACTTCCTTTCTAAACATGATTAGGATTCCCCGACTGCAGCCAAATATTTTTCCCATATGTGTTTATGCTATCAGAAATCATGTTAAAAACGAAATAAGTTGCCTGAGCATTATATACAAGCACGACCAGTTTATGTACTAGTTACGGAGGTACCGTAACCACGACACTAGAGGCACCGGTGTCGTGACTCACATGCAGGAGAGTGATATCCTGCATCGTCCCACTCATGTTCAGTTTGGCCATTTTTATATGTATGTTTAGTGGGACGTATGGATGCATCCTAGGCTTATCAGTTTACAAGTTATCAGGGTGAATGTGGTGTGTGCTCTACATCCTTCACATTGGAGCTGATCCCTCCACCTAACACAGTTATTAGAGGTCACCCCTCTACAGTTATTTAGAGGTCACCCCTCTACAGCATGACGAGGTCACCCCTCCAGTTATTCATGCACGGTTGTTACATCACGTGACCTATATAAGCTCTAGCAATTAAAATACAGTAAATGCATGTTTTCAGATTTAATAGTTATAATTCAGTTTCAGTATGTATGAACCAGGTTTCTCAAATTTTATACAGATTTCTACCACATGTTACATATCAGTCTCATAGCTTCATTTGTTGTCATCTATTCCATTACTTTCAGTACATTCTTATCATGCTTTTTATCCGTTCACTGAGCGTTATGCTCAGCCGTAGTTTCCTTTCATGTTTCCAAACGGCATGTACACAGGGACGATCTTAGGACTTCTAAGAGAGCACGTGCATTTGGATGGGAGCTATCCAGACTCCTTTATTTTTATGCACACATTACATTACTTTGGTTGTTTGGACACTGTTTCGTCGTTTTCTTTCAGTACTTAAATCTTTATATTTTGAGCTTATGTTTGGACTACCGATGTTTGATTCCGGTATTTCCGTATGGTCAGTTAATGTTTAAATACATTGCCTTGCATGCTTTGATGAAACGCCATAAATACACGTAACGGTCAATTTATCCAAGTGGGGTGTTACACTAAAACTGATGGAGTGACTTCCAATATTTTACTAAATTCAGTAGATATAAAGCTTCGATCTGCCCCGGTGTCAAGCAAGACAGATGCATATCATTGATTTAGTAGAAACGTACCGGTGACGATATTGGAATCCAGATTGGCTTGGGCATTGCCAACCATATACACTTGTGATGAAGTTCCCTTGTTGTCCTTCTTCTGGTTGGCCAACTTGGGACAGTCGGGTCTTACGTGTCCAGGGGTTCCACATTCGTAACACACTACGGTTCTCTTTGGTCCACTGTTGCTTCCACCTGTGGCGTTTCGGTTTCCATGTTGCCCACTTCTGCTTCCACGAGCATTGGACTTGCCCTTGTTGTTGTTTCTGGGGTTGTTATTGGGTCGAACCGAGGTAACAACATTTACTTGACATTCACGAGCAAAATGGCCTTGTTGGCCACACTTGTAGCATCCTTGACGCTGACCTCCAACAACATGGTGATAGTTGCACTGTGGACACTTAGGATTGGATCCTGAGTAGTTCTTGGTGCTGGTTGTGGGAGTAGTACCATAAGTTTGCCCAACGTCTTGCCTTTTGGAAGGCTGCCGATGTTGGCTACGGGAGCTTTCATCCGACTTTCTCTTGTTCTCTGTTTACCTTTCAGACAAGTTGCGGGCTCGTTTGTTTATTAGCTCAGATGTGAATTCCATAGCACTTTCAACGGTAGTGGGTCGTGATGCTAGCACACTGTCATGAATGTTGTCAGGGAGTCCGCTGACATACTTCTCAATCTTGTCGTTTCTTTGAGGAAACATTCTGGTACACATCAAGCTTAACTCTTGAAATCTTTGGTTGTACCAAAGGATGTCATTGTTTTTGCATTTTAGATCCCATAGTTCGATTTCCAACTTCTTCATTTCTCCTCTAGGACAGTACTTCTCAGTCATCCTCTCCTTAAGGTTGGCCCAGGTGAGAGTATAAGCAGTGTCATGTCCAAGGGTAGCGACAAAAGAGTTCCACCAGGTAAGGGCGCTCTCGAGTAGTGTGTAGGTGGCGAACTTGACTTTGTTCTCGTCAGCACAACCGCTGATGCAGAAAACTGTCTCTAGTGTTTCAAACCATTGCATCAATTCAACAACTCCTTACTTTCCTCGGTAGTATGAGGGTTTGCACTTCAAGAAGTCGGGGTAAGAACAACCCCTATTAGTGTTGTTTCTGCGCAGATTGAGGTTTGGATCATTATTCACATTTGGATCAGCTTCTTTGGCTGCCATTGCTGTTGTGATGCCCTCATTTATCATTTCCCTGAGTTGAGCAGCGGTGACATTTTGAGTAGCTTCAGGAAGTTCGGTGTTAGCGGCGTTTGAAGTGGTTGCATTATTGGGATTTGATCGAGTAATCGCCATTTGTCTATAATCATACACAAAATGAGATTATTAGTTCAAGTGTTAGAACAGTTTTTATATTATTTGCACGGGGAAAGATCATGCATTGATTTCATAACAAATTGGATAACCTGTCAAGATTTCATAATATAACACATTGCACAACATATATAACATAAGAAAATGATTACATGCAAGTTTCCGTAAGGAATTAAACATTCATCGAGCATAGAAAATCCGAGACAAAGGCTTAGCTGGCCTTGTCCTGGGTAGTGGAACACATTGTCTTAAGTACATCATATCTAAAAACACATGTTCAAAAAGGAAAGGTACAATATAAGGATACATCACAAAAGCTGAAAAGAAATAAAAGTACAAAAGTCTTATACCATGATAGCTAGGGTACAACCCATAAGCTGATCATGATGTACAAGAAATCTAGTACATCTACTCTACTCCTGCCTAGGTGGTCTGTTGGATGAGGCAGTGCTGGTGGGGCTGGTGGGGCTGGTGAAGCTGCAGATGCTCTCCTGGTACTCTATAATGTCCGAACTGTCGCTCGGGTCTCCTTAAGCATACGGAGTGTGTTGATCCCAAACTTAGATCGATTAAGCTTTGTATATACGAGATTAGATCAAGTACTACACGTAGAGAAACCTTTGCTTATGAATAAAGTAACAAAGTGTTATGCGGAATTAACACTTGATCTAAAACACAATAATGTTAAACAAACTTTCACTTGTATTAGAATAATCGTACTTGGTTACAATGAAAGAGTTTAACTTGCGAATACTTATGAAAACTGATATTAAACATTAACCTAAAAGATCTTCTTTTATAGAACAAGAAGTCTTGTACAATAAGCTACGAATCAACTATTCTAGGTAAAGATAAACATAGAAAATACATTGTCGTCTCTATCCTTACTAGAAGTATTCTAGAATATACGTGTAGCTCACATCTTCTATCAGTGCTTGTCTTCAATCTGTCAACGCTTGACTTTAACTTGTCAACGCTTATGCTATCAGCGCTCACTTTGCTCTTGTCAACGCTTGAGTTGTTCTTGTCAGCGTTCAAGTGTTCTGGCCTAAATTTATTCCCAACAATCCTCCCCTAAACTTGATATCCACTCTTATAATCAAGTTTCTGAATAAACACTAAGAACTTGGAGGAGTCTGACAAACCTTATCATATTGGTAATAAATAAATCTGATCAAATTCTTTGCCACGTCACTTGTATAGTCTATCTCCAACTGGGTGTCCTTCATCTTCTCCAAAACAGCTTTGGATATGAAATACTGAGCATCTACAAGTAAATACTCAGCAAACTTTGTAGAACTCAAATGGTATACACCTGCATCTGAATATAACCTCCATTGAAGACCACTGAGGTCATCTTCAAGATCCTTCCATATTTCAGGATCTTCTTCTTTTGTCCCACACATTCTTTTGAATGTGGTCCAAAGTTTTATTCCATTGGCTGAAGTTGGTGCTTCAGCCTCATACTTGGTCTCTAGCAACCTCCAAAGGTCCACCAAGTCTTCTCTGTCACAACTTGCAAATAAAGATACGAGAGTGGTAAAAGTGTGTACCTCCTTGCCAAATCTTCCAATTTTCCAGAATCCACATTCATCTTCCTCATAACTTACAATTGGATTCCTGGAATCTAGTGGTAACCCATGCACCATATCTGAAGCTTCTAATGGGGAGAGCTTGAGGCTCTTTCTAATGATTGCTTCACTTGGATATAATTGATTCATATCTTTTGGAAACTCAAGAATAAATCCTTTCTTTACTGGTCTAGGAACTATCATAGCTTTCTTGATTGCCATCTCTTCTGCAAGTTGCTCCTTTCTTTCATCTGAAAGAAGTCTAAAAGTGTTTTCTTCTTGCACTTTCACCCAAATAGGATAAGCCCTATGTTCCAACTCATCAAATGTCAAAGCCTTCAGCTTCTAATGTGTCCATCCAACTCCATGACATTTGAGCAACATAAAGTAGAGCTTCCTTCTATCCCTTTTCAATTCAGAGAGAATGTTGCTTGCCTTGTACTTCAACATCACCTTACAATCCTTCTGAACTCTAAGAAGAATTTCCAAACCCCATATCTGATCTGAAATGGTCAAGTCTGGATTATCCATACAGCTTTCTTCCCAAGAATTGTACATCTGAACTACTTCTGGCATATCAAAATCAATTTGCAACTTCAAATCTCTCAGCTTTTCCCTAGCAAGCTCATCACCATACTCAAGTCTTTCTGGTTCAACAATCATCACACTTGAATCTGAGCTAGCTCCATCACTTTCTTCTTCAGAAGTCACAACAAATGGTGACTTTTCTTTTTCACCTTGTTCCATCATTTGCTCAGCCAATCTTCTATCAAATTCAACCTGAGCTGCATTCTTTGGAACAATTTCTTCTACCAACTTACCCTTACCCTTATCTATTGGTTCAATTGTTGGTAAGGTAGATGATAATACCTGAGTAGGAACATCTTTGATGATAGATGATGACTGGAATACATCACCTCCATATGCAGATCTGTCAACGCCCAAATTTCCTCTATCAGCGCCCAAAATACTTCTGTCAGCGTCCAAACTTGTCTTATCAACGCTCAAATATTTTCCCTCAGCGCCTTGTGTAACCTCTCTCAACATATCTGTAAATGATAAATTTAAATTGGTTGGAGAGATCAAGGATATATCAAAACCTGTTTGTTCCTTCAAAGTAGTAAGAGCTTCAGCAACATCCAATGATTGACCATCTTGACTGCTCTTATCACTCAGATTTCTTTGATCTTCCTCCCCTTTGGAAGACTCCTCCATACCTCCCCTTGAATGAGCACTCTCCAAAACAACAATCCTCTCCCTCAATTCTTTGAGTTCAAGGCCTTGGTTACTGACAATTTGTACTAAGTCTACATTTTGCTTTTGCAAGCTAATGCAGACAGCCGTCAATTCTAAAAGCGTCATTGGTTCCAGTCTGCCCTCTTCCAAAATGGGGATTTGACCTCCCAAGTCAGGTTCATTGGGCATGGATGAGGACTTAATTATGGTGGGACTGCCTTGGCCAGCTTCTAAGCCAGAACCAATAGTCCCAGCCTCATCCAGGTCACCAGCCACACTTGTGGTGATGGTTCTCTCTGCTACATGGCTAGGACCACCAGAGGAGAACACTCCAGCAGTCCTTTGGCGTTTAATCAACCTATATTCAGGTGGTGTGGAAGATGGTGTAGAAGAAGGTGTAGATGTGGGTTGGTTAAGGGGTGTTTGGGATTGTGATGGTTGGGTGTCAGCGTTGGAAATAGGCACATCAACGCCCACATTAGATGTGTCAGCGTCAAAGGGATTTTGGTCTATTTGCATTTGGTCAGGTGATGGTAAAGGTTCAAGGATAGGTTCAAGTTGTGGTTGAGGGACAATATGAGGTTGGGGCTCTGGTTGGGGTTGTGCTGCTGCAATAACAGCAAGCATGGCTGGGGTTAAAGGTAGGTCTCTATGAGGTGGTGAATTCATCTTGGTAAAAATAGCCTTCTTTTGTTCAGGGATCTTATAAAAATCATTGTGATCCCTTGAACAATATCTTTGAGCATCAAAAATCATTTGCAGAAAACGGGGATAAGCTAAAGTCATTTTTGTCCCCTTGTTTTTACACATTCCCTCAAAAATCATTTTTGACCAATTATATTTTTGCCCTGTTGCAATACACACAATAGCAGTTGCAATGGATCTATTGATCTCATTGTGTGCAGTACATTTGGGACTCAAACATTGAAGGAGAATGTGAATTAGGTACTTCCAGGCTGGGGGAAATTCCTGCTTATGGTACTTATTAAGAGTACCTTCATCAGGAATAGGGTATCCCAAAGCCCTAAGCCCTTGTTCTATTTCAGATATGGGAAGAATGGTTATACCATCAGCATCATCAAGATGCAAGGCCTGGCGTACCAAGGCCTCAGTAACCACCCAAGGTCTCCCATGTACAATAGAAGTCAATGTGGTCACTCCATTAACTGTTGAGGAACTGACAGTGTTCCAAAACTGTTTAATGTGTGTGACTGGAATGAGTGGTGCATGAGAAAGAGCATACCTTAATGGGGATGCATTCAAATACTCCACCATCTGTGTGTATTGAGGGAACAAAGTATTATCAGCAACAAGATAAGCAATCATGTTGTGTTGAGACTTGAACCCCAAATCCAATTCTGCTGAGTTAAATCTTGGTGCCATTGATGAAAGCTGTTAATTTGAGATATAAAAGATGAAGGTTGATAAGAGAAAAGTGTTAGACAAGAATTATAGATACCCAGTTTAAAATAGGAGCCAAATTCATAGGAGTGGATGAATGCACGTGATTGGCCCAAAAATAGGCAAAGATTTTCAAAAATCAATCATGAAAATATTGAAAAAGTTTATAAGTTATCTCATGCATTTAATGAAAGTAACAACTCCTAAAATTACGGCTTGAAAATATGTCAAAAAGTAACAACTGGGTAGGTCCCAATGTTTGTCAACGGTCAAATATAACCCATCAACGCCCAACGGCTATAATCTTGTCAACGTTCGCCTAAAGCCATGTCAGCGTCCATTTTGGTCACAACAACGCTTGGAAAAATCTTGTCAGCGTCCAAAAATAAAATTGTTTTAAAAAGTGAAAAATGACCTTAACAAGTAATTTATCCTAGAGAAGATAACCAAAAGCTGATAATTATCATAGGGCGGCAAGCACTGTCCAGTTATGCACACTTGCATAAGCAAGATAGACATAACAGTCCTCTAGTGTCCCTTGCTAACCAAAATTCTTAACAACCAAGTTACCTTATAAAATCCTTGTTACTCCCAGGTAAAACCCATATCAATAGGATTCCCAAGGCTCCCAACAGACCACAACCAATTCTAGGCCAAAAATGTCTTGGCAGCATGCAAAGTTGATATACTATGCATGCTACAGTGCCTCATGGTTTAGTAAAACTAACCCATACTCACCTGTGGACACAATCTAGAATTGTGATGAGAGTATTCTAAGAATACCCAAGAGTCCTAAAGGTTCCTTAAACCTCCCCTTAAACTATGATACATGAGTTCTCAAAATATATATGAACATTAAAAAATTTGTGTCAAGATAGGAATATAAATATTCCAACCATCATCCATAAACAAAACATGTCCAAATAGCTCTTCAAGGATCCATAAGCGACTCTGTATCCAATGGCATAAAGCTACCATTACCTGCACATTTAGATGAAAACCACAAAACTAACATTTGTTGCTGACAGCGTCCCGACAACACTTGTCAGCGTTGAAGGAACTCTTGTCAGCGTTAGACAATAATATTTCTAACAACGGCAAAATAACACTTGACAGCGTTACATTTACCTTTGTCAGTGTTAGAAAAATAATGTGGAAAATCTAAATCATCACAAAGACCAATAACAATGCATTTATCCTGTACATACTTTTACAAAAAGGTTCCAAAACACATATTAAGTGAGATTAACCATTCCAATATTTGTTACCAAATATTGAAATCTTCCAGCATCAAAAGGTTTAGTTAATAAATCAGCCACATTGTCCTCTGTGTCTACCCTATCTGGTTGTATTAAACCTTTCTCAAAGCAATCTCTTATAAAATGATGTCTAATTTCTATGTGTTTGATTTTAGAATGATGTACAGGATTTTTAATAATGCATAAAGTACTGTTATTGTCTACAAAAATCTTGGTATGCATAAAGTTATACCCATAATCCAACAGCTGGTTCTGAATCCATAAGACTTGTCCACAACAAGCAGCTGCTGCAACATATTCTGCTTCAGTTGTAGAGTTTGCCACCACTGTTTGTTTCTTGCATTGCCAAGAAATTGGCATCCACCAGTTGTGGATTTCCTATCAAACTTGTCACCACCATAGTCACTGTCTGAATAAGCAATAAGGTCCAAGGGAGAATCTTTTGGGTACCATAATCCAAGATCTGGATAACACCTTAAGTACCTAAAAATTCTCTTCACAGCAAAAAGGTGACATTCTTTGGGAGTCACTTGATGGCGTGCACATGCACACACAGCAAACATGATGTCAGGTCTTGAGGCTGTAAGATACATCAATGATCCAATCATTGATCTATAGTGCCTAACATCCACATCCTTTCCAGCTCCAATTTTTCCCCAAGGGTATTGCCTATCCATAGGAGTGGAAGCCTCCTTCTCATGTGGAGAAAAACCATATTTCTTCAAGATTTCAGCTACATACTTGTCTTGGGAGATGAAGATACCATCTTCTTTCTGCTGAACTTGTAACCCTAGAAAGAAGTTCATCTCACCCATTGCACTCATCTTGAATTTATCTGTCATGAGCTTGGAAAAATCCTCACTCATTTTTGGATCAGTAGACCCAAAAATGATATCATCAACATAGACCTGCACAAGCAACACATGTTTTCCTTTCTTCTTTGTAAATAGTGTCTGATCTATGGTGCCCCTCTTGAAACCATTTTCCACCAAGTAGGTGGACAATGTACCATACCATGCTCTTGGGGCTTGATGAAGTCCATACATTGCTTTCTTCACTCTATAGACCTTGTCTGGATTTTCAGGATCTTCAAAACCAGGAGGTTGCATAACGTATACTTCCTCAACAATTGTCCCATAGAGGAAAGCACTCTTCACATCCATCTGGTAAACAGTAAAATTCATACAAGAGGCATAAGCTAGAAAAATTCTTATAGCTTCAATTCTTGCAACTGGTGCAAAAACTTCTTCATAATCAATTCCTTCCTCTTGTGTATATCCCTGAGCTACCAAACGTGCCTTGTTTCTGACCACAATGCCTCTTTCATCTTTCTTGTTCCTTAGAACCCATCTTGTCCCAATTGGTCTCACATATCTAGGACAATCAACCAGCTCCCAAACATCCTGTATAGCAAATTGGTGAAGCTCATCCTGCATTGCTTCCACCCAACTTGGTTCTTTGAGAGCATCAAAAATTTTCTTGGGTTCTTCCTGTGACAGAAAACAGGCAAACAAACATGCTTGTACAAGAGGGGTATCAACCTTCTTGTGTATATTGGCAATAAATCCACCAAGACCTTGATGGGATCTTCTTGTCTGAACTGGAGCCATAACATCACCAATGATCTGAGATGTGGGGTGATCCTTTGCTGTGGAAGTGAGAACTCCTCCTTCAAAAAGTCTGGTGTCCTCAACTTCACGCTCCATGTTGCCAATATCTTCTTCAGATTCTTCTTGATCAACAGAAATCTCTTCATGGACATTAGAAGGTCCACCCTGTTCAAAATGGGAAGAGAAAAGATGTGCAAAGGTGTCATCAAACTCTGATCCTTGTTTGTCAGCGTTAGGGCTAACAACGCTTGAACTGCTTGTGTCAGCGTCTGATCCATCAGCGTCTGAATTGCTCTTGTCAGCGCTTGATTTACCTTTGTCAGCGCCTGAAGAATCATGCATGTTTGTATTTGGTGGTATTTGAACACCACCATTATCTTTTCTAGCAGCAGCAGCAGCAGCATAATACTCATCTGTCCATATAGGAAGTGTAACATATTCTTTTGTGGGAGATGATTCAACTGCTGGTGGTCCATCCTCCTTAGCAACCTGTATACCTGAAACATTACCAATTCTCTTTTCCAAAACACTTGAAGTTACCTTCACAATGTCTGGATCAGTAACAGGCATATAATTTAAAGCTCTAGATAAAGGTTCTAAGTCAAACAACCAATTTGGACCACTCTCAGGATCACTAGGTTTACTCTCTAAAAACCTAACATGGACTTTTTCAAGTATACGTTTTTCCTTTTTAATGTAAACCCTATATCCTTTGCTCTGCACTGAATAACCCATGAAGTAGCCTTCATCACCTTTTGAATCAAATTTACCTAGGGCCTCACTAGTTTCTAAAATAACTACATGACATCCAAAAGGCTTGAGAAAGCCAATATTGGGCTTCCTTCCCCAAAGTAATTCATAAGGTGTCTTATTATGTATCTTGTTGACCAATGCCCTATTTTGAACATAACAAGCTGTGTTAACAGCTTCAGCCCAAAAGGCTATAGGAAAGTGGGCATCAGCCAACATGGTTCTGGCTGCTTCAATAAGGGTCCTATTCTTCCTTTCAGCAACCCCATTTTGCTGTGGGGTTCTAGCTATGCTAAACTGCCTAGTAATCCCTTTCTTGGCACAAAAATCATCCAACAACTGATTTCTAAACTCACCCCCATTGTCACTTCTAATAATTTTGACCTCATTACCATTCTTCTTTTCAATTTGGGTAATGAAATTAATCAGACTTAGGGCAGTTTCACTTTTCTTGGCTAAAAAGAAAGTCCATGTAAACCTGGAGTAATCATCAGTGATAACAAAACAATATGATTTACCCTTCAAACTTTCTATATTAGTTGGACCAAAGAGATCCATATGCAATAAGTGAAGTGGTTTAGAACTAGAGTGCACCTGTTTAGACCTGAATGAGACCTTGTGTTGCTTGCCCTTAAGACATGCAACACAAGAGTGGTCATTGTGGAAAGCCTTTTCAGGCAAACCATCAACTAAACCAAGCCTCACAAGTCTATTGATATTCTTAAAGTTTATGTGCCCTAATCTCCTGTGCCAAAGATTACTTTCATCTACTGAGGCTTTAGCATACAGACATGACATTTTATTATTTATCTTAATTCCATTAAGATTCACATTATATATGTCTTTATGCCTTGGTGTTCTAAAATCTATGTATTTTTCATCAGGAAGCTTATAATCTTTGCTTAACACCAAGCACTCAGTATCTGTGAAAAGAACCTTATTTTTGTTATCACATACTTGTGATACACTAAACAAGTTATAATCCAGTTCTTTTACCAAGAAGACATTTTCAAACCGTAGATTGTTGGTGACAAGGGTTCCTTTTCCTGTGATGGTTCCATAGCCCCCTCTAAAGTATACCTTATCACCATCTTGAATAGGAGAGAAATTGGTCAGATAGTCTTCCTTTCCTGTCATGTGCCTTGAGCATCCACTATCCCAGTATCCATAATCATTGATCTTCTTCTGAATGCCCTGCACATAAAGAAAACACATTAGTTTTCTTTGGGAACCCAAGCCTTGGAAGACTTGGATTCATTTGGTTGTTCAACAAGAACAGACTTGGTTCTCATAACAACCCCATTTTCATCCCTGTTTGAATGAAATTCCCAGTTAACCCCAATTGGTGTTGACAATGCCTTTGAAATATAATGAAACCTGTTGCATGTCATAGAAATACCAGTAGAATTAGGGTTTTGGTCTTGTTTTGGTCTCCATGTTAAGCTAGTAGAAGCTTTAGACCTATTTCCCTGTGGTTGCAAATACCTAGGTTTAGCAGTGTTTCTATCAGCGCTGAAATTGCTCTTGTCAGCGCCCCGATTGCTCTTATCAGCGTTGAACCTAGGGTTTGCTACAGGAACCCATTGCCTATTGGACCAAGTATTTGACTTTTGAAAAGGTCTTAGGCCTTGTGTGTTAGACCCTCTAGAAAAGAATGGGGCTGGTCTAACAACTTGTGAACTTTTGTTCACAATGGTATTGGGTCTGACAGTGTTTGACCTATGTTGACTTTTGTCAGCGCTGAAATGGTTCCTATCAGCGTTGACATTGGAAGCGTTGACACATTTGTATGCCAAATGTGAGAAGCTACCACATGTGTAACAAGCTTTTCTAGACATAGTCTTAGGTCTAGAAGCAAAGAAGCCTGTTCCATGGTTACTAACTTGGCTTTTTGATGACCTAGTATTTCTATACATCTCAGCATACTTAACACTAGGTTTTCTAACAGTTTGTGGGCCAAGGTCAACAGCTTTGCCAGTGGTAGGGTGTGTGATCTTAATAGGTTTACGATCATAGGACTCATCAATTGGTTTTATGATTGGTGTGGGCTCATTTGGACTTTCACACAACAACCCTCCCTTAACAAACAAAGTGTGGTTAGCTTTCTTCCACTCTTCTAGGTCAGTCAGTTTTTGCTTATATTCCTCAACTGGGGAAGTCACTCTAGGTGGAGGAATGAACTCCTCCTCTTGGCATTCTGGCAAGCCAGTCCAAGATAAGTCCTTTGATTGGACACCATAGAAATCCCCAGCTGGTGGTGGAACACCAGTATAGTTATTCATCCCAATCCCACTCATATCCTTAGAGTCTCTTTGTTTACTAACACACTCTCCTAGGGATTGTGTGGCCTTATCAAATCTCTGGATTTTAAGACTCACATTATCTTTATTTTTGTTAGCCTCCTCTAACTGAGCTATCAAATCAAGATTAACCCTATTTACTATATCTTGAACATCCTTACTCTGATGTAACTCATGTTTTAAGATATTTATTTGATCCTTTAAATCAAACTCCATTTTCTTATACTCAGCTACAGTCTTTTCTGTTTGGGTAAGAGCAATTTGATAATTAGATACTTTGCATCTTTCAGTACTTGCCTCATCTAATAATTTAACTATCTCTTGATTTAGTTTTTCAGTATTTAAACGACAACCCTTAGAACAGAAAGCATCATTATATACCTCATTGTCTGATGAAGAGGAGGAGTGTGCCATGAGAGTATATTCAACATGCTCTTCTTTAACTTCAGCAACCAAAGCTCTGTCCTCTTCCTCATTCTTAGCCATCCAGCTCCAATCCCATTCTCCAACACCATCAATTTGTTGAACAGCAACCATGGCCTTGGGATCTGGGCTCTTAATCATTTGGCTTGAAGGCTTCCCAGCATCAGATCTTCTTGGAGATCTACATTCCCTCATAAAGTGCCCCATCCTATGACAGTTGTAGCACTCAACCTTGGACTTGTCAAATCCAGCAACATCCTTAGCATTAAAGGTCATCTTCTTCTTGAACCTTTTATTGAACCTGTTTGCTCTTAAACTTACAAGAGCCATAGTCCACTTGATGTCCATCTCTTCCAATTGTTCATCACTTATCTGCTCAAGATCTTCATATGTGATTCTTGAATCACTGGGCAAAGAAGCAATGAATGCACACACAGTATCTAGATCAAAACCAGCAGGTTTAATTCTATCAGCGCCATGACTGTGTGTGTCAGCGCTTGAGTACAAAGCGTTGACAGGATATGATCCAGCGCTGACAGACTGACATCCAGCGCTGACACCTTGAGATCCAGTGGCTGGATTTCCATAGAAGTTCATGGAATCAAATTGGCCTTCACTTTGTGAAAAGAAGGCCATGTTGCTGCTGGAAGATTTGTTATCACTTTCCAATTGCCATTCATTCTCCAACAGTCTTAGTTTGTTGAAGATGTCATCAAACCTGGAAGTCTTGTGGGTATTATTGACAAGAATGGATCTTGTCTCAATCTTCCATACATCACCAAGGCTTTTGAGAAAAGTAGCATTCAATTTAGGGTCATCAATCTGTTTTCCCATGAAGGAAAGTTGACTTGTGATGTCAAGAAGTCTACTTCTCACACTCCTGAGATTTTCATTGGGTTGAGCTTTAAAGACAGCATACTCATGCAAGAGTTGCTTCTTCTTTTCTTCTTTTGTGTCAGCATTGCCACCATGTGCTACTTCAAGAGCTTCCCAAAGCTCTTTTGCAGACTCAAAGCGTTTGTACTTGTGCTGATTCTCATGACCTAGGGCATGTTTCAAGATGTTCAAGATTTTCATGTCCACCCTCTTCTTGGCTATATCTTCAACAGCTACAGCTCTCCCATCTCCAGGCTTTTCCACCTTGTCAGCTTCAGGACAATTAGGAACAGCTGTCCTTGTGGCAATTGCAGCAGTAATCTTTGCTGCTTTATCGAATGTGTTCCCATATTCGATAATTTCCCAAAGAGTGTAGTCATGAATAGCTATGTATTGCTCAAAATTGGACTTCCAAAGCTCAAAGTTCCTGGCATCAAACATGGGAATTTTGATACTAGGGTTTGAGAAGTTGTTTTGTAGCAAAGAAGCAGGTTGATCTGTGCCAGACATGATGTTTTTAGGGTTTTGAGAATTTAGGGTTTTTAGAGTTTGGTGTTTTAGGGTTCTTGCGTTACTTAAAGATCAAAAGTTTCTCAACAAGCTCTGATACCACTTGTTGATCCCAAACTTAGATCGATTAAGCTTTGTATATACGAGATTAGATCAAGTACTACACGTAGAGAAACCTTTGCTTATGAATAAAGTAACAAAGTGTTATGCGGAATTAACACTTGATCTAAAACACAATAATGTTAAACAAACTTTCACTTGTATTAGAATAATCGTACTTGGTTACAATGAAAGAGTTTAACTTGCGAATACTTATGAAAACTGATATTAAACATTAACCTAAAAGATCTTCTTTTATAGAACAAGAAGTCTTGTACAATAAGCTACGAATCAACTATTCTAGGTAAAGATAAACATAGAAAATACATTGTCGTCTCTATCCTTACTAGAAGTATTCTAGAATATACGTGTAGCTCACATCTTCTATCAGTGCTTGTCTTCAATCTGTCAACGCTTGACTTTAACTTGTCAACGCTTATGCTATCAGCGCTCACTTTGCTCTTGTCAACGCTTGAGTTGTTCTTGTCAGCGTTCAAGTGTTCTAGCCTAAATTTATTCCCAACAGAGTGCTGTCAGCAGCTGAGTCTGAAGTCTGTCGATGAATCCTCGGAGATAAGCCATCTCTACAGTAACCCCATCGTGTCGGACGGTGGCAAGGTAAAAGAAAATAGACAGGGACTGCTCTTGAGCAGATAGAGCAACATGGGTCTGATGCTGAAGACCCTCCAGGACATGGATACGCTGATGGAGACGATAATTCTCCTCCAATAGCCACTGTAATGCCTCGTCAGTCCCAGCCTGCACACCTCTGGCTGCCTGGGCTTCTCCCCTCATAGTGTGAGTGAGAGAGTCGATACGCTCATGGATGGCAGTGTAGCCCAATTGACCTGCTGTCAATAGGCTGCGAAGGTCTGATATCTCCCGCTCCTGACGTGCGGCTAGTGCGGCGATCTGGGCTTGGAGAGGATCGACATGTCCTGCCCCGGAACCCTCCCCGATCTCGAAAGTGGAGACTGGTATAACCTCATACCTCCTCTGTCGAGAAAGTAGAGACTCTAGAAAATAGCCCGGTGGTAATGATGAAGGTACAGAAGATGGTAGGTCAGGAGATACCCGGTCCTCCTCCATAGCGGTAGGGACCAGTATAGCTGATGCTGGAGCAGAAAAAGGGTCATCAGGAAGTACATCTTCGATAGTCTGGTCATCCTCTGAATCCGAGGCCGATAACCATCCACACTGTACTGATCGTGGTGATGAAGGGATAGCTGGAACAGGGGCTACCACTGGTAGGAGAGTCAAAGATGCAGTAGGTGGAGTCATGATAGTCTGAAAATAATATTGTTTTAAATTTGAAGTAAGTATAAGCTTACAAACAAAAGAAAAATTATTATTTTTGGTTACAAGTTTTTTGAAGTATACCCCTTTTAAACAATCATCGCAATGTTTTAAGGTTATATATATTAATACTTATATATATGTAATTATTTACCAAACCAAAAGAAATATAATTGCACACTTAGTTCACGTAACATACATACATGCCCTACAATCTATATGCTTGATAATTACGGTCCCAAAAAAAAATCCCAAAAGATTTTATAAAGTTATAGTCCAGTTTTAAATAAAATAAAAATTACTTTATTTTTATTTTATTTAAAAATTTATCTGGTTCTCTATAACTAATGCTCTGATACCATTCTCTGTGACACCCCGGGTCGGGTCAAAATATTGCGGAATTATCAATTGGGATGTCACAAGGGTGGATCGATAGCACATAGTTCATAGAGCATAAGATAAGAGATTATTCAAAACAAATTACATGATCGTTATACAAATTTATAAAAAATTTCTTCAACATGTCATAAGTAAAATGTTTATTTTTCCCAAATAGAAGCCCTGACGAGTTCTACAATGCAGATTACAATGATGCTTGAGTCCATGCACACACCACGTACTAACTTCATTTTCCTGAGAAAAGCATGCTTAGAGGGTCAACATAAAGTTGGTAAATTTACAGGTTTAGTAATAATTAGTTTGGACATACATCAATCATAGAAGTAACAATGCACAAAGCATTTTTACTAAAAGGTAGATTACATTTACTTTTACTCGAAACTGAAGCTTAACCTTCCATAGTCCTCAACATATAAGAACTTGGTGTCCTACAAAAAGACACCCAAACCCAGTTCCAGCATGATATACATCTGTTGTCCCGGCCAAGGCACAGTGAGCATGACTCACCCAGATGGGGATGGTCAATCCCAAATAGATCTATTTATAAGATTTGGGCAATTTCAATAATTTAACAGTTTCTATAATAGTCAATTGAAATCATGTTTATACAATTCAGTTATGTCCAATAAAATAGTTGCATGTTTTCTCCCCCGTAAAGGAAAAGTTTATCAATAGTTCATATAGGGCTGTAAACTCACCTGGGAGTTGGCAATAGCTGTATAATACGAATATCCAAATAATGCTCACGCCACAAGCTATGCCTAATCAAATAGTACAGTCTTAATAGATAATACAAGGAACGTATGTGTATGCTTATACAGATTTTTAATCAGTTTATTAATGCGATAATATTTATTTAAATAACTGTAGTACAAATATTCATACTATCTATTTAAACTTGTATTTATGTTTCATATATAAGTAAAAATAAAATGTTTTACTTATAATATTAGTTTATGTCCGTAGTACATGTATTAATAATAACCATTTAAACTTGTAATTATGTTTCTCGTTTAAGTAAACTAAATATTTTACTTATAATTCTAGTATATGTACTTGTATTCAATTTATTAATCATTTATATAAATTCGTCCCATAAAAGTACATAAGTACATGTATTTAGTTTACCTATATACATATAGTTTATACATTTTATCTCATAAAGTAAAATTTAAATATTTTATTTTGTAAAGTAAAATATCAAAATTTTATTTACTTTAAAGTTCCCAAAAATTTTCTAAACATTTATAAAATAATTTATAAGTTACAAGTTTAAGAATTTATACTTTAAATCCTTATGGTTTAGGGTTTATTTAAGTTTTACTAAATTTAAAATAGAATTAGGGTTAGGGTTTGTTAATGTTTCGGAATATGGCAAAACTAGTCCCTCCATATTTTAAGTAAAGTAAAACTCTCGGATTTTACACATTTAGTACCTAGGGCTTGTTATACTTTCGGGTTATGGCATTTTTTGTCCTCCTAGTTATAACTAGGTTTTATAACTTTCATAAAATGACAAAAACAGTCCCTAGGGCTTCTTTATGTTTCGGCTTATTATAAAAGTGGTCCTTAGGGTTAAGAAATGACAAAACAACTTTTAGAAACTTTCCAAAATGGTCCCTAGGGTTTAATATGTCACGGATGGTATTTATTAAACCCTATACTTTCGCTTTAATATGTCCTTGTGTTTAATAGTTTATCAAAACAAGTTTCAAATGTCACGGTTTTAGTCCTTAAGTTTCATAAATTGCCATTTTAGTCCAAAAGTTTTTATAAGTTATATTTATTATAAAAACTTTTATTTAAATATCCAAAACATTTAATGGGCTCACTAAATGGTCCAAAAGATTATTGGGCTATTTAATGGCCATAATATATTCTTAAGTCCATTAAGGTATTAAGATTAGTTAAATGGGCTTATTGGGTCCATTAAGTCTTGGACTAATGTTGCATGGGCTTGATTAGTCCATTAATACTACTTTTTCATTTTATGTAAGTAATAGTCTAGGTTTTCTCATAAGCTTATTATTAGCTTATCCATATTTAGTTATAAACCCTAATAAAAGAATAAAACTCAAAGTTTGTTTTATTTGGTGTATCAAATGAGATCTAGATTTGTTACAAGGTTGCATGCAAGTCATAAGCTCTAATATGAGCTTATAACTCATGGCTATATTAAGTTATAGCTTATTAAGACAAGTCAAGACTTGTTTTAAAGTTGCATGTAATCATAAGAGTCCCAAAATAAGATCTAAACTATGTTTAATCCTAAAAATCAATCATAAGTCCATGTATACACATATATAGCCCACGACAATAAATTTAATCTTGGTCTTTCCAAGATGAGATTTTTAGCTAGTTTTGTGTTTTATAATTATTTATAAAGGTCAACATGTTTATCTTGTTTTGTTACATTCCCAAGGTTATCATGAATCCAAGAAAAACACCATATAGCCCACGACTATATTGTTTTTCCCCAAATGTTCCCATAAAATCTTTATGCTTGTTTTATGTTTATTAGGTTAAGTTAAGTTCTTAACACTAGATCTAGGTTTTACATAGACATGCATGTACATTTAAAATCCCTCCAAGGATATATATATAGCCCACGGCTTTGTTTATACACATAAAGTGTTTTAGTGATTTTTAGTAGTCCATTATACATGTACAAATACATATTCCATTGTTTAAAACTTAGTACATAAATCATAGATGCCCATTTAATTATGCCGTGACCTTTAAGGTCATGGTTCTTCATGGTTTTGAGTTATAACAAGTTTACTTATGAGATTTGTGATTATTAGTTAACCATAATCCCAAAAGTAATGTTTATAACCCACGACTACATTTAAATCCATAAAATGATTTATATGATTTTTAATCGAGTTTTAATCATAGAATACTAGTCATAGGTTTCTTTATCAAAAGTTTTTAACCATGACTAATGGTATTCCGAAATATGTCGTGACCTTAGATGGCCATGGTTTTATTAAATCTTGATTTTTAACAAGTTTGTTACATAGGTTTATAGGTGGATGTTAATGCATGCATGTAAAAATGAAGAAAGTATAAAGAGTAATACCTTCTTGCTAAAGTTACCAAGGGAGATCTAAAGAACAAGGGAGATTAGGGATCTAATCTTGATGAAGATGAAAACCCTAACTATAACCAAGTTGTGACCCTTATGGATTCGGCTAGGTCTTGCTATAATGATTCCAAAAGGTGGAGATACTACTAAATGATTAGTAGTAAAGATGAAGAGAAAGATCTGGTGAAGTTAATGTATGTTCTTGGTGGTATTCGAATGATTTGAGAGAGAAAGGATATGAGAGCAATGAGATTTGATTTTCATGAGTGAGAATGATGAGTGTGTGTTTTCGGCTTAAAGAAGAGAGAGAAGGGCAAGGCAAAAGGCATGATTGCCTTGGTAAGAACTCTTATGCCAAGTGTATGCTCTTGCATTTCCAAAGCAACTCTTATTCTTCCACATAGTCGGTGTGCGTGTCGTGTATGGCTAACCAAAAGAAAGGTGGGCTTGTTGTGGGCTTGTGTTGGGCTAGAACACAAAGGGAAAGGATCTTGGGTTAGTCCAAGATGTGTAGTATGCATATGATGTACCCATATACATACTCGGCTATGTATGCATGATGTAACATTGTTCTCAAAATTTTGTTAAATGTTATGTATACATAATTAGTTATACATTTCATTACTTGTTCTTCTAGTTTTTAAGTACATGATTTAAGTTATGTAGTTATTTACAACAAGGATGTAATGTAAAAGTATAAGTACATAATGGACAAGTTCACACATCTTATAGAAATATAACACATGAGGGAGTGTTCTAGGATTATTAGGTGAAATTTTATTACATTAAATTATGGTAAAATCATGGATTTTACAAACTCCCTCTTCCAAAATTTGGTTGTGGTCTTTTTTCGCCTTGCAAGCTGGATTGAAATGTACTCTCGATCGCCTTGCTGGAGTGACGTTCATCCGCTACTCGTATGACTTGAGAGAACTTAGCAATTCTTGAATACCCAAAGTTTTTAAATCTTTGGTGTTTTCAATGACTGCTATGATTGGATCAAATTTTCCGGGAAGGCTGATGAGGATTTTCTTTGTAAAACCCGCATAAAATACCATGAACAGTACAGTAGATAAAAACACGACCAAATTAAAACTTTCCATTTATAATATACGACATGTGTCATGAACATTAAATTACAAGAACTACGTATATTATTAATACACGTTAAATATTATGTATAATATTTAATTCACGACAATTAAAACACGAATACATAAGTATAATAATTAAGTCGTGAAAAACATATGGTTTTAGCTTTTGGGCCTTGTGTATCCGCGACATCAAAGCAAGAAAGGGAGGGCTTCATGGCCAGACCCATTTTAAAAATCCAACAAGTAAAAACTCTTTCCAAGGAATTCATTATTCATCTTTTAGAAAAAAATAATAAAAACCCTAGCCCCTTTCTTCCTTTTGGCCGCGAGATAGCAAGAACAAGGATGAAGGATTCATTGGTTTTTGATCTTGAATATCTACGTATACGTGTTCGTGTTTCGACCCTCTTTTCATCCACGCAATCGGTATAAACACAACCTTAATCTTTTTATTTTTATGTTGATTTTATGAACACGAATCTTAAAAACATAAAAATAAACATGTTATAATTAGGGGGTAAACAAGATTCGGGGTGTTTGTTTTGTTTTGTTTCGACCGCACACCAACCGAGACCAACCATGGTCTTGGTGGTCTTTTGGTACCACCAGCCGCAACCCTTCATGGGGCGGTGGTGTTTGTTTTGAGGTCAACCGCAAGCCAAAGTCCCCAACAGGGGGTACCCTTGGCGAAACAGTGGGAGTCGAGACCTTTGAAGGTCTCGGTGGGTAGTTTGGCTTGGCGGGGGGGGGGGGGGGGGGGGGGGGGAGTATCGGCTAGGCCGGTGTGAACCTTAGCCTAGTAGTGGCAACAGCCGCCAGTCACCACCACCAGTCGTTGGCTGAGCGGTAGTGTTTAGTGCTCGGTTTGGTGGTTTCGGGTTTTGGGGCTCGGGATACAATTTTATTTAGCCATTTATGTTATCAAGTAAATAATTAATTTAATTTACAAGTACTATTAATTAATTAATTAATTTATGACTTAGGTTATATTATTAAAGTTAATAATGCATGTTATTACCTAAGTATTTATTTGGACTTAATTAAATTAAAAACCATGCTTAATTTAATTAAATTGTATAAGGTAAAGTTATTTATTTAACCATGACATTTTATTAATTAATAAACCATGCATTTTCATTATTAATTAATAATCACTTTAGCTTAAGTATTTAATTGAATAGACTTTACTAATAAATTATCATGAGTTATAACTTATGATTAATAAGCACTAGCTTATATTTTAGACTTATTCATTTAGCTTATTTCTATTTATGGAAACTTTCTATTTCAGAAAACTTACTATTTTTAGAAACTTACTATTTTTGGAAACTTTATATTTTTGCAATCTTTCTATTTTTGGAAACTTTCTATTTTTGGAAACTTTCTCTTTTTGGAAACCTGTTATTTTTAGAAAGTTACTTATTATGATACTACAAGTATAGTAATACAAGAATACATGAAATACCTAATCAGAATACATGTAAAACCATGAATAAATACAAGATAACATTTAATACAGTAAAACATGACAAGAACATATAAAATAAGCTAACACCCAGACCCAGTAACACACTCCGTAATCAGACAACTCATACACGTTCCTTATTTATTGTAGTATCCGAAGTCGGAGCAGATCGTTCAACTTTTCTTCTAGCTTCACTACTGGACATAAGGTACGAATCTTCCGTCCTTAAGTATGGACATTCCTTCGTATGTATGATTAGAATTACCCATTTGGAGCCATATGTTTTTCCAGTTATTTTATATGTTTTGAATGCTTATGTTATATTTTAAATACCTGAGCTATATATACATGCATAACAGTTCATCTAATTATGGAGGTACCATAACTATAACACTAGAGACACCAGTGTTATGACTTTCTCACGACAGAGTGATTTCTCGTGGCCTCCCTTTCAGTTTGGACATTTATTTACTATCATGTGGGGCGTATGGGTCCATCCTAGTTACATGTTTTCAGTCAGGATTTTCATGGTGAATGTGGTGTATGCCTTGCATCCTTCACAAGGAGTTGATCCCTCCTACCTAGACTAGTATAATTAGAGGCAACCCCTCTAATTTCATGATGAGGTCACCCCTCTAAGTATTCATGCACGTTAATACCTCATGACCTATATGGGCTCTTGGCTAAATTTAAAATACAGCTTTCATATGTTAATCTTAAGCTTTTCAAACTATACAACCAGTTTTATAACATGTTCCAAGTTTTCCAGGACTTATTCATTTCTGCTGCTAATCAGTCTTTATTATGCTTATGTCTTTCATACTATGTTATATATCCGTTCACTGGGCGTTTTGCTCAGCCGTTTCCATTCCATGTTCCCAAACGGCAGGTACTCAGGGACGCACTTAGGATCTTGAGAGTAGGTGCATTTGGATGGAAGCTATCCAGTCTTCTTTACCTTATGCATTTTCATACATTATTTCTTTTGGACAATTTTTAGTCTTTTCCTTTCAGTACTTATATTTCATGTGTGTGAGCTTATGTTGGACTACCGATGTTTGATTCTGGTATTTCCCTTTATGGTCATTTAATGTTTTTAAGACATTTACCTTGAATGATATGATGACACGCCATAATTATCCTGTGATATTCCATTTATCAAAATGGGGTGTTACATTCTCAACAACTCGTTAGTCTTTAATTCGTCACCATAACTTTTGATCTGATTAAATAAATTAGTTAATCTCGATGAATAGTAATTTAGTGACTCATTCTTCTTCATCTCTGTATTCTCGTAATCTCGCCTAAGAGTTTATAATTTAATTGCTCTCACTTTCACGTCTCCTTGAAATTCTTGCTTGAGCACCTCCCAAGCTGCTTTGGACTTTTTTAAACGCATGATTTTCAGGAATATTGACGGCGTGAATCCTCGCTGAATCATACTTTAAACAGCTTCATTTCAGCTTATTTTTTCCTTTAAATCTTTCATTTGTTCTTCGGTTAATTTTTGTGTATCACCGGGTTCTTCAAATGTGTTTTTGACGTCATTAAACACATCTAAAGAATCAAACAAAGTCTCCATTTTGACAAACCAGTAACCGTAATTTTCGCTATCAGAAATTGGGACGACAACATGACTTAAATCGAAACCTTGTCGTCGTGCCATCTATAAAAATGTTAAGAACTTATTTAACCAAATGGATTCGAACAAGCTCTGATACCAATTTATGTTGGATATGTGAGATGTTATTCTTACTTAAAAAAT
Organism: Glebionis coronaria; assembly: GCA_025667525.1. Classification (NCBI taxonomy): domain Eukaryota; kingdom Viridiplantae; phylum Streptophyta; class Magnoliopsida; order Asterales; family Asteraceae; genus Glebionis; species Glebionis coronaria. Next base: position 130,582 of record JANFOE010001240.1, read on the forward strand.
GCTTACAAAATTATTGGGAGAAAGTACTAAATAACTCTTGATTATTTGTAAAACAATGACATTAAAACTTGAAAACTTTCTTTAGTTGTTTTGCACATATTTCACTTCATTGTTAATAGCTTATATAGGCACCTTTACATGGCCATATCTTTCAAAGATTGCATGAGATATCTCAGCCGACAGCTCGACACTATAACATACATTTACAACATGTTGTAGACTTACTGTTTTGAAAAAAACAAACTTGAAATTCTCTTTGGTAATAAAAACATGCTTTACTATTCTTTTCTCAACTCAAATAGTTAGGCTTGTATCCTTCCTTTCTTTTTCATTTATTGCAAAGACACATTAGTTTACACCCGTGTTTTGGTTAAGATCAGTACGTCCTTGAGCTGTTAGCATGTTATTTGTTTAGGACCAGGGAGACACGCATGGATGTCACAGTTTTGTAAGACAACAGAAGCATTGCCAAAAATGAAATCGAAAGTGTCAGATATGAAACAATTGCCAAAGAAATGTGGAATGGAATGGACGTAAAATGTGTAAGGTATTACGCCACATCTATAGAACGCGGATAGATCAGACCCAACATGTAGTGCCATGACTTGTTGTCTAGATGGTCCAACTGCATTTTGAAATGTAATATCACGTGCCAAGAATCCAGTTACCTACGGCCGCTGTTGTAGTACAGTAGAAAACCGCGATTCAAATAGTTTTAAGGAAGTTTATAAACAAGAATCTTAATCCCTTTCTTAAATCAAGATTAACTACTAGAACTAAAATCAAAAAATCACCCGAGCTACACTGGTGTGATCCTATTATCAAACTTGATAATTGTTTTACAAATAGATCCGAGTTATATATTTTAAACAAAGGAGAGAGTATCCCTGAAAACACACACAAATGAAAACCCATATGAGGTTGTGTGTGTGACAGCGAAACTATAAACTCAATATTACAACCGTTGCAACTTGGTCCTTTTCATTTTACAAGACCAATCTCTCCGTCTCTTATAGTTTATGGAAACGACATATGTCTTTGGGAAAGTTGTCAGTATTAGTCCTTGAGCTTCCAGAGTCAATCCAAAGCATATCAAAGGGACTGAAACTGAAATATAAATAACCACAATAAGTCACTGAAAGTTAGATAGGATGTCTGATTAGGTCTTTTATTTTAACATCCCCTTACTCAGATATCTCATACAAGTTAAACATCTCAAGTTTTTAACACTCTTATCATGTTGAATTGTATCCAATCCGTTGGTGAGGATATCTCCAATTTGATTTGCAGAATCCACTTTCTCAGTTTTAACCATCCTATTCAAAAGAAAAATCCCTCACAAAATGAAAATCTATTTCAAGGTGTTTAATTCTTTCATGAAAGACAGGATTGGCTGCTATTACTGTCACAGTAAAGTCTAACAGGTAAAAGGTTTTCACAATGTAAATCCTTCAAGATTTTTAAAATCCATATGACTTCACTGGTCACTGAAGCAAGAGCTCTATACTTTGCTAGTACGGATAGCCATACTTTTCCAACAAATGTTTTGTTTTGGGACGACGAGATAGAAGTAAGCACTTTGACATCTCAACTAGAAGAAGCGACCAGTAATCAAGCTCCTGTTTTTACCTTTTGAACCAACTTTGTCGTCGTCGTCTTCAAATGATAGACTAGTGAAGGAAGATTTAGTAATTGATATACCAAGGAACATGGTTGAGGTTACTGAAAATGAAGAAGATCAGAAAACACCAACTTTGTCCCGAATGAGATCATTAAGGAGAATATTGAGCTGCAGCAGTAGAAGGTTTAACCCGTTTAGTCCCGTCAGCAGTAACACTAACAACAATATGGTTGAACAAGGGATCACGCCTCCAAGTTGAGCCGATTCTTCAAGGGTTATTCATTTTGTTCATTATTTATGTATAGAATCGACGACATTGGTTTTTCATATTTGTTTTTTTGGTTTCTTGGTAGTTAGGTAGTTCGGCTTCTCTCAGGGTCAATTTACTCTTTCACGCAAAAGAGTTACGTTTAACAACAGCGTATTCTTGGTTTATTGAAATTGAATTACTTCTAAATCTTTTGGAATTTGTATATAGCAATATGAAGTATACATTTATGGATTTAATCTTGAGTCAACGACTCTAAGTGTGACCCGGAATTGTTGGGAACCCGAATGAATTCTGATATCTTTAACATGTCTTCAGTTATGAACTTCATTGTACGTCGAGGTTCTGATATTCCTCTTATAGATGATTTAAGGATCAAATGATCAATACATAACGTACGTCTTTCACTTGATATATTTGTCTGTGATGGCATTTCTTGATGACATAAAAGACTTACTAATTGGTCGATCACTCACCTGAAATCAAAATAGGCCTGCAACATCAGTGAAATGGTCTGCTAAAAGAGTTCCTAGGAAAATGCTTTAGGCAAAGCATCCATAACACGTATCTGGGGAAAAATCGCAAAATCAACTTTCCTGACCATAAAGTTTTTTGGAACAAATGCTTGTAGCAAAGTTAGAACTTCTTTTGGAGTTATGCTTCATTCAGAAGTAGATAGGTTGCTCATTCGTCGTCTTTTTTGAGGACGTTCTTTCAACTTTCGGTTCCAGATTGAATTCTTTCACCAAAGAGAAGTAAATTTCTATTGGAACAATTCCTCGGCTAAGTTGGTCTTTTACAACTCAATGATGCACTCAGAAAGGACTCATCAAAAACTACGTACTGTCTGTACTCTAAAGAGTTTCACTTTCATATGATATGTACACCGTGTGCATTCAATTGTATGTTTTGCCAATTTGTATGACATGTAGGCATGACTGGTTCTTTCATTTTACATGCTATAATAATCTATCACCGCTCCATCGTTTAATCAGACAAATTTCTTTCGATCGTGACCCAACAAGCTAGCACAGGTTTATCAGCTGAATCAAATTCTGAAACTCATAAGCTAGATAAGTAAAATACATATAGATGATATAATCTTCAATGCATCTAGATGACAATCCTAAATAACTAACTTCTTCCTTGTTCTAAAATAATTGTCCATCCTTCGGATTTATCATAATTGTGCTACTCCTGGTCCCAAGCTGAAATGAAACTAATCAACAAATATGTGCTGAACAGACACAATCAACCATTCAAACACAGCAAGACACAATCACATGAAACTAAACTATATGATAAGGTATATTTCATACAGCTACCATTCTTATAGAGAAAGTTAAACTCGGGCCACCACGAACGAAATTATTTATTGGACACGCTTACAACGATGGTTAATGATCACCCACAAGAAACAATAACTTGAGATACATACATAAATATATAAGCACATGTAACGGGCACCGACACATATGTCAATATATATAGTAACTGGTCTATAGTATAGTACACTGCTAGTTTGCAGACAGTATGTCCAACAAAGCGGTTTTGATCCTTTTTGCATTGCGGCTACTAAATTCCCTTGTTCATGGAAGTACTGCACACTACTCCATCATCAAATCATCTTGTCAGACAACTTTACACCCTGAAATATGCTACTCCAACTTCTCAACTAGCATTGCCAAAAACCTTGTTACTAAAACAGATGTAATCGTGCACGCTATTAACAAAACAAAGGACACCATCCAAGTCAACATCCACACCATAAACAACCTCACAGCCGCCACCAATCAAACTAAACGTTCTAAAGCCGCTTTCAATGACTGCTTAGAGCTTGGAACAGGAACATTAGAGAAACTCGACAAGGTTATCCAAGACCTTAGGGTGTGTGGTTCCAACAAGGAAACTCTTAGGAAATATGCTGACGACCTCAAAACCCTAATGAGCACCACCATCACTTACACAGAAACATGCTTGGATGGTTTCTCTCATGACGCAACATGTATAAGGTTTCGCGAATTAATCAGAAAAGGTCAGGACCATGGTGGAAAGATGTGTAGCAATGCACTAGCTATGATATGTAATTTGATAGACACAGATAACGCCAACGCGGCCAAGTATAACAACCAGTACGCAAAGGAAGATCAGAAGGCAACAGTGTGGCCTAACTGGCTGTCTAGAAAAGATAGAAAATTGTTGCAGTCAGGGGGAGTGACCCCAGATGTGACTGTGGCAGCGGATGGCAGTGGACAGTATACAACTGTGTCCGCAGCAGTGGCAGCGGCACCATCGAAAAGCCAAAGCAGGTACGTTATTAAAATAAAGGCAGGGGTGTATACGGAAACCCTTCAAATTCCAAGCAGTAAAACAAACTTGATGTTTATCGGCGATGGAAGGAGTAACACAATCATTACAGCAAGCAACAGCGTGGCCAGCGGCAGTACTACCTTCAACTCTGCAACTGTTGGTTAGTATACACATATTTGAAGCCATGAACATCTTTCTATTTTAAGAAAGAAAGATACTGAAAATTTTTTATTATAAAATTTTAGCCATGAACTTCTTTCTATTGTAAATTGTCTCTCTTTGAAAAACAGAACCACTTTTTCTATCCACATTCATAATATTCATGTAATGTGTGCTTGATAAAAACAAAATATGTGACATGTAATGGACTCAATAATGACAGCCGCGGTGGGCGATGGGTTCTTGGCACGCGATATAACATTTCAAAACACAGCCGGACCATCAGGGGACCAAGCTGTTGCGCTACGTGTTGGATCAGATTTATCTGCATTTTATCAATGTGATATGATAGCCTACCAAGATACCCTTTACGTCCATTCCAATCGTCAGTTCTTTGTCAACTGCTACGTAGCTGGCACGGTTGATTTTACTTTCGGAAATGCAGCCGTTGTCTTCCAAGACTGTCAGTTTGAAGCTCGTACCCCCAACCCAAAACAAAAGAATATGGTCACGGCTCAAGGAAGAACTGATCCTAACCAAAACACCAGAATCGTCATTCAAAAGTGCACAATCAGCGCCACTTCTGACTTGCAACCAGTGCAAGCTAGCTTTCCAACTTATCTTGGAAGACCATGGAAGGCATATTCGAGGACTGTAGTAATGCAATCATCAATAAGTGATGTGATTGACCCTGCAGGATGGTATCCGTAGGACGGGGACTTTGCACTTGACACGTTGTACTACCGAGAGTATGAAAACACTGGGGCTGGGGCTGATACATCTAAAAGGGTAAACTGGAAAGGTTGGGGAGTGATTACAAGTACTACAGAGGCCACAGGTTTTACTCCTGGAAGCTTCATTGCTGGAGGCAGTTGGTTGTCATCTACCGGCTTCCCTTTCTCGCTTGGTCTTTAATGGACATTCGACGCAATACGGAGTATAACGAATATCTATTGTGGCATTGTCATCGTAACGATTGTTTGCGTTAGTGCAGTGCTTCCAATTGTGTAGTATTTTCCTCATAAGGGCTATTAAGCCTTGTTCCTGATGGTTTAAGGACATTGTTGTCATAAATTTGTTGTATTGTAAAGCAGATCGACTTAATATTATTACTATTATGTTGTATATGTGAAATCATAGATTTCCAACAATGTAACAAGCATAAACAACACACCATCATCGTTCATGGACATATCAGATGGCACGTAGATAGAAGCTTACCCATAGAACCTAATTAAATGCTTTAACAACAAGGTAATCTTGTTTCCTATGCTTGAACATATCACGCGGAAGTTGGTTAAACATCATACGAGACAAGGATGCCTAGGGGGCGGGTAGGTACCTTTAGGTTCTGTTCATATACATTAGAGCATAAGTCGTACTCACGTGTAAGTTGGCTTGGATGATTATATCCTGCTGGTTATATGTTTTAGGCGTACATATGAGATCTGGCAGCCCTTCAAATAATGTTAAGAGATGTCGCAGAAATTAACTAAGTAACCAGATTCACATTTCATATACATATATGCGGTTTATTTTAAATAGAACAAACGATATATGTTGATGTCCTGAAGCACGAGACAAGCTCAATACCGGGCTCTTATGAGGAGAATTATTACAATCAGAATGCGAAGCAACACCTGCATTATGTTACGTAAGCATTACAAACCAAGCGAGGAAGGGAAGCCCGTTGATGACAACCAATTGCCTCCATCAATAAAGTTTCCTACTGTAAAGCTCTCAGCTTCTGTAATGTTAGTAATCACACCCCATCCTAGCCATGTGACCGTGTTTGACGTATCAGCCCCAGGCCCCGTGTTTTGGTACTCTCGGTAGTACAACGTGTTAAGTGCAAACTCCCCATCCCAAGGGTACCATCCTGCTGGGACAATCACGTCACTGATTGAAGATTGCATCACTACTGATCTCGAATACTCTTTCCATGGTCTTCCAAGATACGTCGGATAGCTGGCTTGAACAGGTAGTAAATCATCAGTCGCATTTATTTTACATTTTTGATAACAATGCCCGTTGTTGGATATATAAGATGTTATTCTAACAACGGGCATTGTTATTCAAGAATGTGTGTGGTTTTAGTATTTCTCCTTAAAAAATGCTTACAAAATTATTGGGGCAAAGTACTTAATAACTATTGGTTATTTGTAAAACAATGGCATTAAAACTTGGAAACTTACTTTAGTTCTTTTGCATGGAAATCATATATAATTCACTTCATTTCTAATACCTTATATAAGCACCTTTGCATGACCATACTACAATATGAAAACTATCTTTCAAAGATTGCATGAGATATCTTAGCCGACACTATAAGAGGCATTTACAACATGTTGTAGACTTACTGTTTTGAAAAAGCAAACTTGAAATTATCTTTGGTAATAAAAACATGCTTCACTATTCTTTTCTCAACACAAATAGTTGGGCTTGTCTCCTTCCTTTCTTTTTCATTTATTCTAAAGACACATTAGTTTATATTCTCCCGTAATGTGATTTGGCTGAACTCCCAACTTTCGTCTGAGCTCTGAAACTTTTCTCGTGTAAGTGCTTTTGTAAAAATGCCCGCTAGCTGATCATTCGTTCCACAAAATTCAAGTTGCACTCTCCATCTTCAATTGCTTATCTGATAAGATGATGTTTCAAAGCGTTTATGCTTCGTGCGACTATGATGAACTGGGTTCACGCTGTCACAAAAAATTATTGTAGGCTTCAATTGCTTTTCTTCATTGTCTTCAAAATTTTTTAGTAACCAAATTGCTTGTTATGTGGCTAGAGGTGCTGAAACGTATTCTGCCTCTGTTGATGATTGTGCTACCGTTTGTTGCCTCTTTGAGGACCAACTAAACACAACTGAGCCAAGCGAAAAAATATATCCGGATGTACTTTTCATGTCATCCGTACATCCTCCCATATAACTTTCAGAGAATCCATGAAAATTTATATTTCCATTTTTTTCAAACTTGATCCAAAATCTTTCGTACCTTGCAAATATCTTAAAATTCTTTTACCGACTCCCATATGGATCTGACTAGGATTGTGCATGAACCTTGAGAGTAAACTTGCGACAAACATGATGTCAGGCCTTGTTGCTGTGACGTACAATAATTTCCCCACGAGACTTCGATAAAGTGTAGCGTCCACTTTACTTTAACCGTCTTCTTTCATGAGCTTCTCATATACAATCAAAGGAGTGTCCTTCGGTTTGTATTACGACATATCAAAAATTTTCAAAATCTTCTCGACATACTTTACTTGACAAATAAATACGCCTCCTTCTTGATATATTTCCATTCCGAGAAAATGATTTAAAAGTTCTAAATCAATCATCTCGTATGTTTGCATCATTTCATTTTTGGAAACTTCAATCATTTTCTTGTTGTTCCCTGTGCACAAAAGATCATCGACATAGAACGCTACAATTAAAATATCATTTGTACCTTGATTTTTAACATAGGTCAGCTCGCTCGTGCTTTGATCAAAACCTTTTTCTTTAAAATAACCATCGATTTGGCTATACCACGCTCGCGGTGCTTGCTTAAGCACGTAAAGAGATTTCTTCAACTTGTAAACTTTTTCTTCTTTTCTTTGAAACTCGAATCCTTGAGGTTGATTCACATAAACTTCTTCTTTGAGTTCACCGTTTAAAAACGCTGACTTGACATCGAGTTGGTAAAGTAACCAACCCATCTGGCCTACTAGTGAAATGATTGCTCGGACCGTATCCATTCGAGCAACTGGAGCAAATATCTTTTCGTAGTAAATTCCTGGCTGTTGTGAGTAGCCTTTTGCGACTAGTCTCGCCTTGTTTCTTTGAACGGAACCTTCTGCATTGTAGTTCACTTTGTAAACCCATTTCACACCAATAACGTCTTTGCCTGAAGGTCTGTCTGTGAGCTCCCATGTGTTGTTCTTTTCGATAACTTGAATCTCGTCCTCCATCGCTTTCTTCCATGATTCATCTCTAACTGTGCTTCTTCAAACTTTTCTCGTTCTACATGACAAAAATTAGCATTGTATAATTCTGTCAATGAACGAAATTTTTGTGGTGGTGGACTTTGAGATTCTTCATCAGGTTCTTCGTTGGATACTTCTTCATGTGATGTTGACTTTCATCACTTTCCACATGCGCTTCATCCTGCATATTTTTAATGGGAAACCGTCTTTCTTCCCTTTTTCTTCTTCCCAATTCGAGGAAGAATTTTCATGAAAGATTACATCTCGACTAACAATTACATTTTTTGTTTATAGGCTATATAATCTATAAGCTTTTGACTTGCTACTATAACCTACGAAAATGCACTTTTCACCTTTCTCATCAAACTTGTATCTTTTTTGCTTTGGTATTTGAGAATAACAAACACACCCGAAAACTTTAAGATGTCTTACTGAAGGTTTTCTTCCATTCCATGCTTCAAGTGGAGTCTTGTTATCGAGGGCTTTTATTGGACTTCGGTTTAGCAAATATATTGCTGTGTAAACTGCTTCTGCCCAAAAACTTTTTGGTAAACAATTCTCGTGCATCATTGATTTAGCCATTTCTACATCGGTTTGATTCTTTCTCTTGACTACACCATTTTGTTGAGGTGCCTATCGAGTTGTAAGCTGTCTGTGCATGCCTTCATCGTCACAAAACTTGTCAAACTCTTTTGAGTTGTATTCCTTTCCTTGATCACTTCTCAAAATTCTGATAAAACTCCTCGTTTGTTTTTTGACAAAAAATTTTAACTTTTTGAAAATTCTAAAAACTTGAGATTTTTATTTCATGAAATAAACCAACGTCATTCTACTAGAATCATCAATAAGTAGAATGAAATACAGATTATTACCATGAGATAGATTCCTCATAGTACCACATATATCGGTGTGTACTAGCTCGAGGATTTCATTGGCTCTCCAAGCGACTCCTTTCGGAAATGGTTTTCGATGATGCAATCTGAGCGCACACCCTTCACAAACTCGTTCAATCTCCTGAATTTGTTGCAAACCTCCAACCATATTTTCTGGTGGAGTAATATTAGACTTTGGAAATTAAGATGTCCAAGTCTCATGTGACATAACAAAGCTTCATATGTGGTTGTGGCTTTCAGAGCAGTGTGTTCTTCATATCTAAAAGTGACCGGAAATCTTCTATTCAGCCCTATTATTATCTTCTGCATTAGCTCTTTATTTCTTCCTTTTTTATAAATAGTACTACCTTTTCCTTCAAAAATAACAGAGTATCCATGCTCTACAAGTTGTCCGACACTAAGCAAATCTTGTGTAAGGTCAAGAACTAGTAAAACACATATATATATATTTAATACCTACTTTCGTCTTGACCGGGATCTTACCTTTTCACATGACTTGTACAACTGATCCATTTCCTATTTTTACTTGAGAATTTCCTGCAACGTTAATATCGACCAAAATACTTTCATCGCCCGTCATATGGTTACTACAACCACTGTTAAGAAACCATGTGTCACTTCTTTGAACGTTAGCTGAGTGACAAAAGAAAACATTTCCGTCTTCTTGTCTTTCTTCTATAAAGTTTACCCTTTGTTGGTTCTTTTCTCGACAAACTTTTTCTAAATGACCTAATTGATTACAATTGGTGCATTTATACTTTCCTTTGAATCAAAAATCTTTTTCTTCGTGATTGTCTTTCTTGCAAATAGAACACTTGTAAGAGTCTCCATTGCCAAATGATCTTTTTTCAAAATTTCCTCGGTCTCTGAATCCTCCGTAACTTTGTACACGTCCACGACCTCTAAAATTTCTGCTCCGCGACCACCTCGGGATGAACTCTGTGACACCCCGGAACGGGTCAAAATATTGTGGAATTATCAACTGGGATGTCACAAGTGTGGATCGATAGCACATAGTTCATAGAGCATAAGATAAGAGATTATTCAAAACATATTACATGATCGTTATACAAATTTATAAAAATTTTCTTCAACATGTCATAAGTAAAATGTTTATTTTTCCCAAATAGAACCCCTGACGAGTTCTACAATGTAGATTACAATGATGCTTGAGTCCATGCACACACCACGTACTAACTTCATTTTACTGAGAAAAACATACTTAGAGGGTCAACATAAAGTTGGTGGAATTTACAGGTTTAGTAATAATTAGTTTGGACATACATCAATCATAGAAGTAACAATGCACAAAGCATTTTTACTAAAAGGTAGATTACATTTACTATTACTCGAAACTGAAGCTTAACCTTCCATAGTCCTCAACAGATGAGAACTTGGTGTCCTACAAAAAGACACCCAAACCCAGTTCCAACATGGTATACATCTGTTGTCCCGGCCAAGGCACAGTGAGCATGACTCACCCAGATGGGGATGGTCAATCTCAAATATATCTATTTATAACATTCGAGCAATTTTAATAATTTAACAGTTTCTATAATAGTCAATCGAAATCAAGTTTATACAATTCAGTTATGTCTAATAATATAGTTGCATGTTTTCTCCCACGTAAAGGAAAAGTTTATCAATAGTTCATATGGGGCTGTAAACTCACCTGGGAGTTGGCAATAGCTGTATAATACGAATATCCAAATAATGCTCACGCCACAAGCTATGCCTAATCAAATAGTATAGTCTTAATAGATAATACAAGGAACGTATGTGTATGCTTATACCGATTTTTAATCAGTTTATTAATGCTACAATATTTATTTAAATAACTGAAGTACAAATATTAATACTATCCATTTAAACTTGTATTTAAGTTTCATATTTAAGTAAACATAAAATGTTTTACTTATAATATTAGTTTATGTCCGTAGTACATGTATTAATAATAACTATTTAAACTTGTAATTATGTTTCTCGTTTAAGTAAAATAAATATTTTACTTATAATTCTAGTATATGTACTTGTATTTAATTTATTAATCATTTATATAAATTCGTCCCATAAAAGTACATAAGTACATGTATTTAGTTTACATATATACATAAAGTTTATACATTTTATCTCATAAAGTAAAATTTAAATATTTTATTTTTTAAAGTAAAATATCAATATTTTATTTACTTTAAAGTTCCCAAAAATTTTCCAAACATTTATAAAATAATTTATAAGTTACAAGTTTAAGAATTTATACTTTAAATCCTTATGGTTTAGGGTTTATTTAAGTTTTACTAAATTTAAAATAGAATTAAGGTTAGGGTTTGTTAAAGTTTCGGAATATGGAAAAACTAGTTCCTCCATATTTTAAGTAAAGTAAAACTCGATTTTACACATATAGTACCTAGGGCTTGTTATACTTTCGGGTTATGGCAGTTTTGTCCTCCTAGTTATAACTAGGTTTTATAACTTTCATAAAATGACAAAAACAGTCTCTAGGGCTTCTTTATGTTTCGGCTTATTACAAAAGTGGTCTTTAGGGTTATGAAATGACAAAACAACTTTTAGAAACTTTCCAAAATGGTCCCTAGGGTTTAATATGCCACAGATGGTATTTATTAAACTCTAGACTTTCGGATAATTACATTTTTAGTCCTTGTGTTTAATAGTTTATCAAAACAAGTTTCAAATGTCACAGTCTTAGTCCTTAAGTTTCATAAATTGTCATTTTAGTCCAGAAGTTTTTATAAGTTATATTTTATTATAAAAACTTTCATTTAAATATCTAAAACATTAAATGGGCTCACTAAATGGTCCAAAAGACTATTGGGCTATTTAATGGGCCTAAATATATTCTTAAGTCCATTATGGTATTAAGATTAGTTAAATGGGCTTATTGGGTCCATTAAGTCTTGGGCTAATGTTGCATAGGCTTGATTAGTCCATTAATACCACTTTTTCATTTTATGTAAGTAATAGTCTAGGTTTTCTCATAAGCTTATTATTAGCTTATCCATATTTATTTATAAACCCTAATAAAAGAATAAAAATAAAAGTTTGTTTTATTTGGTGTATCAAATGAGATCTAGATTTGCTACAACGTTGCATGCAAGTCATAAGCTCTAATATGAGCTTATAACTCACGGCTATATTAAGCTATAGCTTATTAAGATAAGTCAAGACTTGTTTTAAAGTTGCATGTAATCATAAGAGTCCCAAAATAAGATCTAAACTATGTTTAAACCTAAAAATCAATCACAAGTCCATGTATACATATATATAGCCCACGGCTATAAATTTAATCTTGGTGTTTCCAAGATGAGATTTTTAGCTAGTTTTTTTTTTATAATTATTTATAAAGGTCAACATGTTTATCTAGTTTTGTTACATGTTCCTAAGGCTATCATAAATCCAAGAAAAACAACATATAGCCCACGACTATATTATTTTCCCAAAATATTCCCATAAAATCTTTATGCTTGTTTTATGTTTATTAGGTTAAGTAAGTTCTTAACACTAGATCTAGGTTTTACAAAGACATGCATGTACATTTAAAATCCCTCCAAGGATATATATATATATATATATATATATATATATATATATATATATATATATATATATATATATATATATATATATATATATATATATATATATATATATATATATATATATATATATATATATATATATAGCCCACGACTATGTTTATACACATAAAGTGTTTTAGTGATTTTTGGTAGTCCATTATACATGTATAAATACATATTCCATTGTTTAAAACTTAGTACATAAATCATAGATGCCCATTTAATTATGCCGTGACCTTTAAGGTCATGGTTCTTTTCATGGTTTTTAGTTATAACAAGTTTACTTATGAGATTTGTGATTATTAGTTAACCATAATCCCAAAAGTAATGTTTATAACCCACGGCTACATTTAAATCCATAAAATGATTTATATTATTTTTAACCAAGTTTTAATCATAGAAAACTAGTCATAGGTTTCTTTATCAAAAGTTTTTAACCATGACTAATGGTATTCCAAAATATGTTGTGACCTTAGATGTCCATGGTTTTATCAATTCTTGATTTTTAACAAGTTTGTTACATATGTTTATAGGTGGATGTTAATGTATGCAAGTAAAAATGAAGAAAGTATAAAGAGGAATACCTTCTTGCTAAAGTTACCAAGGGAGATCTAAAGAACAAGGGAGATTAGGGATATAATCTTGATGAAGATGAAAACCCCAACTATAACCAAGCCGTGACCCTTATGGATTCGGTTAGGACTTGCTATAATGATTCCAAAAGGTGGAGATACTACTAAATGATTAGTAGTAAAGATGAAGACAAAGATCTAGTGAAGTTAATGTATGTTCTTGGTGGTATTCGAATGATTTGAGAGAGAAAGGAGATGAGAGCAATGAGATTTGATTTGCATGAGTGAGAATGATGAGTGTGTGTTTTCGGCTTAAAGAAGAGAGAGAAGGCCAAGGCAAAAAGGCATGATTGCCTTGGTAAGAACTCTTATGCCAAGTGTATGCTCTTGCATTTCCAAAGCAACTCTTCTTCTTCCACATAGTGAGTGTGTGTGCCGTGTATGGCTAACCAAAAGACAGGTGGGATTGTTGTGGGCTTGTGTTGGGCTAGAACAGAAAGGGAAATGATCTTGGGCTAGTCCAAGATGTGTAGTATGCATATGATGTACCCATATACATACACGGCTATGTATGCATGATGTGACATTTTTCTAAAATTTTGTTAAATGTTATGTATACATAATTAGTTATACATTTCATTACTTGTTCTTCTAGTTTTTAAGTACATGATTTAAGTTATGTAGTTATTTACAACAGGGATGTAATGTAAAAGTATATGTACATAATGGATAAGTTCACACATCTTATAGGAATATAACACATGAGGGAGTGTTCTAGGATTATTGGGTGAAATTTTATTACATTAAATCATGGTAAAATCATGGATTTTACAGCACCACCCCGTTAGTTTAGCTTTGTCCTCAAAGCTACTAAAAACGTAGTTATCTTTTAAGTGAAAAGATGTTCTAAGTATACAGGTTTATTTTACACATGCTCATAAACAAAAGGGGTGACATCGATGTGAAGTGATCTACATCGGGTTGCTCTATACATCCGGTTGTGCAGTAATGGATGATGCTACTACTATGGATGGATAGAAAGCAATGCAAATAGATATTTATCCGGATCGCATTATACATCCGATTGAGCAATAACAGATGTTGCTACTATTATGGATGGATAGAAAGCAATGCAAAGAGATCTTTATCCGGGTCGCACTATACATCCGATTGAGCAGTAATGGATGCTACTGCTACTATGGATGGATACAAAGCAATGCAAAGAGATCTTTATCTAGGTCGCACTATACATCCGATTGAGCAATAATGGATGCTGTTACTACTATGGATGGATAGAAAGCAATGCAAAAAGATCTTTATCCGGGTCGCACTATACATCCGATTGAGCAGTAATGGATGCTGCTACTACTATGGATGGATAGAAAGCAATGCAAATAGATCTTTATCCGGGTCGCACTATACATCCGATTGAGCAGTAATGGATGTTGTTACTACTATGGATGGATAGAAACCAATGCAAAGATATCTTTATCCGGGTCGCACTATACATCCGATTGAGCAGTAATGGATGCTGCTACTACTACTGATGGACAGATGGCGATGTAGAGAGATCTTTATCAGGATCGCGCTATACATCTGATTGAGCAGTATTGGATGATGCTGCTACTACTGATGGACAGATGGAGATGCAGGGAGATCTTTATCAGGATCGCACTATACATCCGATTGAGTAGTAATGGATGCTGCTGCTACTACTGATGGACAGATGGCAATGCAGAGAGATCTTTATCAGGATCGCACTATACATTCGATTGAGCAGTAATGGATGTTGCTGCTACTACTGATGGATAAATGGCGATGTAGAGAGATCTTTATCAGGATCGCACTATACATCCGATTGAGTAGTAATGGATGTTGCTGCTACTACTGATGGACAGATGGCGATGCAGGGAGATCTTTACCAGGATCGCGCTATACATCCGATTGAGCAGTAATGGATGCTACTGCTACTACTGATGGACAGATGAGGGCTTTTTCAACAGGGCCGCGGTTACATCCTTCCTAGAGTTGAGAGAGGACCATGGTGTTATGGATTTGGTTAGGAGGGAAAATCCACTGCAATTGGTTTCTGGTATGAGGAGGACATGCCAGCATGCTTTATATGCTGGGAAAGCTGAGGATGCACTACTCCTGCATCCTTTTCACTGGTGAAAGATATGTTATATCTCCACACCCGAAGGTGAAAGCTTGGGGGTTGAAGGTAAAATAAATAATTTTTTATTTAACTAGAACCCCTCCTGACATACGATTACAAAAAAAAGAAAAGAAGAGTTAATTGTAAAGGCCCATCGCTGATTTTAGTTTAAAGAATGGAAAGAAAAGAAAATTTTTGGGCCCAAGCCCATTGTAAAAAAATAAAACACGGGACTTTAACCCCTCCCTCCCACACAGTCGAACAAAAAAAAAGATTAGGGTTTCCTAAACCACCTTGTATCCGCCAGATAATAGAAGAAAAGAAAGGAGGTCGGGCTTTGTTTTGATCTAGTAATCCGTGTATTTACCTTTCCGTTATCAAACTACTGCGGTAATCATCTCTTCTCTATATCAGTTTATATAATCACGAATTAAGTTTTGATGATCAAGGAGAAAACGTTTTTCTAAATAAATCAAAACATGCGCATGAAATAAAGATTAGGGTTTTGGTTGGGGATTTCATGTGGAACCGAGACATGTATATGTCTCGGTGGTGTTGTTCTTATCAAGCCACAACCGACACCCCTATTCGGGGCTGTATTAAAAAAACAGTGGGATGGTTACAAGTCGGGTTTTGGTTAATAGCACGAAAACCGAGACCTTTAGGGTCTCGGTGTGACCCTGTTTTGTCCCAGCCGCGACCCACTAAGGGGCCGGTGTTAGTTTCATGTGGTCGGCGGCAAACCACAATCAAACAGTGGGTGCGTTTGGGTCAGCAGTAGCATAAGGGTGCGTTTGGTTTATATAAACAGTGGGAAAACGTAATCTAGCAGTTGGAACTAAATGTTTAATCAGTATGAAAAATGGGACATAAAATCTGGATATTTTGAATAACATTACCGACAGTTTTGCGACAGTTTTGCGACAGTTTTTCTGTCGCAGAACTGT
Source organism: Glebionis coronaria (assembly GCA_025667525.1). Lineage (NCBI taxonomy): Eukaryota > Viridiplantae > Streptophyta > Magnoliopsida > Asterales > Asteraceae > Glebionis > Glebionis coronaria. The sequence continues at coordinate 147,072 of JANFOE010001240.1, forward strand.
TATATGTATGCAGTTTTAAAAGGGACAGCTTTTAGCGACAGTTTTTAGTGACTCAGTTTTCTGTCGCAAATTCATATAGGCGGATTAATCATAGTTTGTTGATATGTTTAATGCGACCGAGATGGGGTATCTCGGTAGGCTCGGGACGTTATTATAATAAATAAAATGAATATTTTCATATTATACCTTTTTAATCTAGTTATTTTATAAATGTTTAAAATATATTTTAAATGTGTTAAATTAAAATAGTTCTTTAATATTTTAAAAGGGTATAATTTTATTAAATGAATTAAATTATTTTAGGAACTTTCTAATTTAAGAAATTTTCTATTTTTAGCGGGATACTTAATATAGTATTACTATAGCGTCAGAAATACGCTTGTACCGTAACTATAGTAGAACGATAATACATTAAAATGAGTTATTATAACATCATATTTATCAATTAATATACGTACAGAATTTCAGAAATAAAATAAATAAATGAAAAGCCAATAAGAACATGAAATTAAATAGACGGATATCAGTTAGCTTATTCGCACCTTTTATTTATGTAGCTCGCGTGAAGTCTAAGTAGGATTTCTACTTGTATTATTGTAGTCAATTACTGGACACGAGGTACGGATTTCTGTCCTTTCAGTAAGGACTTCCTTTCTATGCATGATTAGGATTCCTCGACTGCAGCCAAATGTTTTTCTTGTATGTGTTTATGCTTATCAGAAATCATGTTAAAAACGAAATAAGTTGCCTGAGCATTATATACAAGCATGACCAGTTTATGTACTAGTTACAGAGGTACCGTAACCACGACACTAGAGGCACTGGTGTCGTGACTCACAGGCAGGAGAGTGATATCCTGCATCGTCCCACTCATGTTCAGTTTGGCCATTTTTATATGTATGTTTAGTGGGGCGTATGGATGCATCCTAGGCTTATCAGTTTACAAGTTATCAGGGTGAATGTGGTGTGTGCTCTACATCCTTCACATTGGAGCTGATCCCTCCACCCAGCACAGTATTTAGAGGTCACCCCTCTACAGTTATTTAGAGGTCACCCCTCTACAGCATGACGAGGTCACCCCTCCAGTTATTCATGCACGGTTGTTATATCATGTGACCTATATAAGCTCTGGCAATTAAAATACAGTAAATGCATGTTTTCAGATTTAATAGTTATATTTCAGTTTCAGTATGTATGAACCATGTTTCTCAAATTTTATACAGATTTCTACCACATGTTATATATCAGTCTCATAGCTTCATTTGTTGTCATCTATTCCATTACTTTCAGTACATTCTTATCATGCTTTTTATCCGTTCACTAAGTGTTATGCTCAGCCGTAGTTTCCTTTCATGTTTCCAAACGACAAGTACACAGGGACGATCTTAGGACTTCTAAGAGAGTACGTGCATTTGGATGGGAGCTATCCAGACTCCTTTATTTCTATGCACACATTACATTAATTTGGTTGTTTGGACACTGTTTCATCCTTTTCTTTCAGTACTTAAATCTTTATATTTTGAGCTTATGTTTGGACTACCGATGTTTGATTCCGGTATTTCCATATGGTCAGTTAATGTTTAAATACATTGCCTTGCATGCTTTGATGACACGCCATAAATACACGTAACGGTCCATTTATCCAAATGGGGTGTTACAATTATGGTATCAGAGAGCAAGGTTCGACCTGTAGGCTCTAAAACTTGACCTATGACTAGTGAGTAGTCACCAAGAACTTCCTGTATGTTGGCGTCGTTATCTTCCATGCTACTCATGTATTTTATCAGTCGGATTTTCAAAATTTTGATTAAGTAAACGGTTGGTACAAGACTGGCCATACTTAATCGCATGTGCTTTTCAGCGAACTTTTCGTTATTTTGAACTGACCATAGGCGTTCACCCTTGCCCGTTTAAATTTTGTATAGATGAACTGACCATAGGCGTTCATCCTTACTCATGTCAGATTTATGTTTCAGTAAATTGTCATTTTGTGAACTGACCCTAGGCGTTCACCAGTATTCATGTCATATTTTGTTGGCTATGCCTTCATGAATTACACTATGCATTTTCAGATTTATTACTCCAGGTTCTGACAGTTTTATCGACTTATCCTCTGTTATTTCAGATGCCACCCAGACGCGAAACCGAGAATGATCCTAACGCAGCTGCCATTGCTGCTGATTTTCAGGCTGCTATACAAGCCATGTTACCCCAAATTCGTGATGAGATCCGAGCTGAATATCAAAATGGACCTCAGCAAAATAACAACCCTCCTGCTCCACCACCTGCCACTTTACCCGCTTGGCTAGATTTGTTTAACAAACAGAAACCCCGACTTTTTGAGCAGACTATAGCTCCAACTGACGCGGAAGACTGGATCTATCATGTAGAGAAATTTATTGGAGCTATGGGTTGTGGTGATGCTTTCAAGGTTAGGCTTGCAGTTTACAAATTGGAGGGTCCTGCTCTGCATTGGTGGATGTCTCAGAAACTGTCCAATGGGGGAAATGCTTGGGAGCTTGCATTATCCTGGGCACGTTTCAAGACGATGTTCTATGACCAGTTTTTACCGCATGCGGAGCAAGCTAAACTGAAGAGGACTTCCACGTCTTTCATCAAAATCATGGCGAGAACAGTATAGAGTTCATGCACCGATACCTCAGGATGGGTGGATTCTTAGGGGAGGCTGCGGGTACCGTAGAGGATCAAGCGAAGCAATTTCGCTGGGCTCTTCACTCTAGGACTGCAGATAGGCTAGTGAGTGCCACGTTCACTAATGTGTCACAAGTAGCTAATGCAGCTCGTGATATTGAGATGCTTTTCGAGAGAGATGAGCTCGAGAATGTAAAGCGTCCGGAGAAGAGGTACATCTCATCCAACAGACTTAAACTATTTAACTCTCATTATTACTTGTCAACTTATATGTTATGTCTTATCCAATTAATCTTACAGACACAGAGGAGGAGACCGATCCCAATCGGCTACTCCACATCAGAACTACAGGAACCACGGTCAGTCATATGACCGTAATAGATCAGATAAGAGGAACGGTGGTGATAACTACCGCGGCAGCTCAAACTCATCTGGCAACTACAGGTGATTCTTTAAGCTCCAGAAATACTAGACTATCTTGCAAAACAGATCCTAATTTTTTGTAAATTCCAACAGAGATGCTGGACAGGGGCGTGACCAAAACAAAAGAGGTCAGCAGTTTGCCTGACCGGAAAATTCTGGTAATTTTAAATTTTAGTCAAACAACCTTATTTCGGTTAAGTTATCAGAATCGTGACACGTGTTTATCATCGTAAATCAGGTTCTCAACAAACCAGAGCTACTTCTACTGGGTATTCTTATCCCACTTGTATCACATGTGGGAAGAAACACACGGGACCTTATCGTCGTGGTACAGGTAGTTGTTACAAGTGTGGCCAGCCGGGCCATTTGAAGAGGGATTGCAAGAGCGGGGATGCTGTCGGTACCTCAGGCCAGATTCCTCAGATTCTACCTCCACCACCACCAATACCACCAACCACTGGTCATGTCTACACTACTACCCGTGAGCAAGCAAATAAGACTACAGGTACCATTACTGGCATTTTGTTTATACATGGACAGTCTGCCTGTGTGCTTTTCGATACAGGCGCCACACACTCAGTTATATCTACTTCATATGCTGTTAGAATAAACATGACCCCTACGCCACTAGACAGTGTACTTAGTATATCTACCCCCATGCGAGACTCTATACTCATTACCTAGGTGTATAAGGATCTTCCTCTTGAGTTTGATGATAAAATCCGACCAGTCAGTGCCCTTCCTCTAGATATGTGCGAATTCGATATTATTCTGGGTATGGATTGGTTGTCGGTTCATCATGCCACCATAGATTGTCATGCTCACCAGGTCATCTTTGGTGATGTACAGACACCAGGGTATATACACCGGGGCTTCCGACCAGGAAAACATGTTTAGATCATTTCAGCTTTACAGGCTCGTACCTTACTATACCATGGTTGTGAGGGTTTCCTAGCTACAGTTCATGACACGACTTCTGAGGCACCTTCAATTCATGATCAGCTAGTGGTGTCAGATTTTCCAGATGTCTTTCCAGAGGAACTCCCAGGCTTACCTCCCATGCGAGAGGTAGAATTTGGTATCGATCTCATTCCAGGTGCAGAACCGGTATCTAAAGCTCCTTACCGTATGGCTCCGGTAGAGCTTAGGGAACTAAAAGATCAGCTACAGGAACTTCTGGAAAGGGGTTTCATTCGTCCAAGCGTGTCACCTTGGGGCGCGCCAGTTTTGTTTGTCAAAAAGAAGGATGGTAGTATGCGATTATGTATTGACTACCGTGAGTTGAATAAGCTCACTATTCGTAACCGTTATCCACTTCCTCGTATTGACGATTTATTCGATCAGCTTCAGGGTGCCAAGCACTTCTCAAAAATCGATCTACGATCAGGCTACCATCAGCTGCGTGTAATAAAGCAGGATATATCCAAAACTACTTTTCGCACGAGGTACGGTCATTACGAGTTTGTTGTTATGCCATTCGGTCTCACGAATGCGCCTACAATATTTATGGACTTGATGAACAGAGTCTTCCACGAATTTTTAGACAAGTTTGTGATCGTATTCATCGATGATATCCTTATTTTCTCCAAATCCAAAGAGGAACATAAGAATCATCTCTGTACAGTTTTGCAGATTCTCAGACGAGAAAAGCTTTATGCTAAATTTTCGAAGGGCGAGTTTTGGTTGAATACGGTGGCGTTTCTAGGTCATATTGTTTCTGCAAAAGGAATCACTATGGATCCGGCAAAGGTGGAGGCTATCACCAAATGGCCGAGACCGACATCTGTCACAGAGATACATAGTTTTCTTGGGTTGGCGGGTTATTACCGCAGGTTTGTGGAAAACTTCTCACGTTTGGCGTTACCTTTGACCCAACTTACGCGAAAAGGTGAGAAGTTTATATGGACCGAGGAGAGAGAAAAGAGTTTTGAGGAACTCAAGTATTGGTTGATCTCAGCACTGATACTTACTCTTCCATCCGGTACAGGTGGTTATCAGATTTACAGTGATGCTTCAGGAAAGGGCTTAGGCTGTGTTCTTATGCAGCATGAGAAAGTCATTGCTTATGCTTCGCGTCAACTGAAGCCGTATGAGAAAAATTATTCTACTCATGATCTAGAGCTCACAGCAGTCGTTCTCGCCCTTAAAATCTGGAGGCATTATTTATACGGTGAGTCGTGTGATATCTTCACCGATCACAAAAGTCTCAAGTACATATTTACCCAACGAGAGGTGAACATGAGACAGCGGTGATGGGTAGAACTGCTGAAAGACTATGACACTAATATTCAGTATCACCCAGGTAAAGCAAATGTAGTAGCAGTTGCCCTTAGCAGAAAGTCAGGTATGATAAATGGCATCAAAGTTCAGGAAGAAATTATTCGGGACTTAGAGCGGTATGATATTGAGCTCTTAGTACGCGGATATAGGGGATACTAGGCTAGTCTGAGGGTAGAACCGGATTTACTCTCTAGGATTAAAGCCGCACAAAAGGATGATGGTGAAATCTGGGCGATTGTCCAGAACAATGACCAGCAGACCGAATTTCGCATCGATGACGATGTTATCGTATGGCAGGGTACCAAACTCCGCGTTCCAGAAGACCCTACTCTTTGAGAAGCCTTAATGACTGAGGCTCACAGCTCTCCGTTCTCTATTCATCCAGGTTCCACTAAAATGTACCATGATCTTAAGCAACATTTCTGGTGGAGTGGCATGAAACAGGATGTCGCAACTTTTGTGTCTAAATGCTTAACCTGCTAGCAGGTTAAGATAGAGCATCAGCGTACTAGTGGTCTTCTTCAGCCGTTAGACATTCCAGTGTGGAAATGGGACAAGATCTCTATGGATTTTGTCACTGGACTACCACAAACTCAGCGGAGACATGATGCAATCTTGGTTGTTGTCGATCGTTTGACCAAGTTGGCACATTTCATTCCTATCCGTAAAGATTTCGTAGTCAGTAAATTAGCAGAACTATTCACCAAGGAAATTGTACGGTTACATGGTACACCTTCAGAAATTATATTAGATAGGGACCCACGTTTCACTTCTCATTTTTGGGAAGGTTTGCATAAAGCTTGGGGAACTAGGCTCAAGCTCAGCACAACTTTTCACTCGCAGACAGACGGTCAGTCAGAGCGTACCATCCAGACCTTGGAGGACATGCTACGCGCCTGTGCATTAGAATGGACGGGGCACTGGGATGACTATATTTGCTTGGTTGAGTTTGCCTACAACAACAGTTGGCATGCTAGTATCAAGCGTGCTCCATTCGAGATGTTATACGGCAGGAAATTTCGTGCTCCTATTTGTTGGGATCAAGTAGGAGAACGGTTGATTGAAGGACCAGAATTAATAGAACTGACCAAGGAAAAGGTCTCCATTGCTGGGCAAAACTGCAAGAAGCGCGTACTCGCTAGAAGAGTTACGCCGACAAGCATCGCAGAGATCTATCATTTCAGACTGGGGATCGTGTGTTCCTCAAAGTATCACCCGTACGCGGCGTCAGACGTTTTGGCCTCAAAGGCAAGCTCAGCCCTCGTTACATCGGACCGTTTGAAATCCTTGTACGTATCGGTGAAGTGTCAAATCGGTTGGCGTTACCACCTCAGCTTTCACACGTCCACAACGTGTTTCATGTATCATTACTCAAAGGGTACAACTATCATGAGCTTCACAAAGTGAATTATCCACTCGATCAGATTAGGGAGGATCTATCTTATATTGAGGAACCTGAAGCAGTTTTAGATCGCCAGGATCGAGTTATATGAAGGAAGACCATTCCTTTCGTCAAAATCCTGTGGAGGAACCATACCGAGCGGGAGGCCACTTGGGAAACAGAGGAGTCTATACGGACTTCTTATCCTCACTTTCAGTTTTGATTCGGGTATGTCTTTTCAACTTTTATGTCTTCCAGCTTATTAGCATTTTCGGCTTTTACTCCAGTCAGATTAAATACCTTATAATTCGGGGACGAATTATTCTTTTTAGAAGGGAAGAATTGTAAAACCTGTACGATCGTATCTTTAATTCGGGGACGAATTATTCTTTTTAGAGTGGAAGAATTGTAAAACCCGTATTTAAATCGGAAAATGTAAATACGCGGTTTAAATCATTTAAACTATTTACGTATTAAATAAAAAAAGAGAATCTTAAAAACGAGAGTTAAATACAAGCATACGATTACAAAAAAAATGAAAAGTTAATTGTAAAGGCCCATGGCCGATTTTAGTTTAAAGAATGGAAAGAAAAGAAAAATTTTGGGCCCAAGCCCATTGTAAAAAAATAAAACACGGGACTTTAACCCCTTCCTCCCACACAGTCGAACAAAAAAAAAGATTAGGGTTTCCTAAACCACCTTGTAGCCACCGGATAATAGAAGAAAAGAAAGGAGCTCAGGCTTTGTTTTGATCTAGTAATCCATTATCAAACTACTACGGTAATAATCTCTTCTTTATATCAGTTTATATAATCACGAATTAAGTTTTGATGATCAAGGAGAAAACGTTTTTTTAAATAAATCAAAACATGCGCATGAAATAAAGATTAGGGTTTTGGTTGGGGATTTCATGTGGAACCGAGACATGTATATGTCTCGGTGGTGTTGTTCTTATCAAGCCACAGCCGACACCCCTATTCGGGGCTGTGTTAAAAAAAACAGTGGGATGGTTACAAGTCGGGTTTTGGTTAATAGCACGAAAACAGAGACCTATAGGGTCTCGGTGTGACCCTATTTTGTCCCAGCCGCGACCCACTAAGGGGCTGGTGTTAGTTTAATGTGGTCGGAAGCAAACCACAATCAAACAGGGTGTGCGTTTGGGTCTGCAGTAGCATAAGGGTGCGTTTGGTTTATATAAACAGTGGGAAAAAGTAACCTAGCAGTGGGAACTAAATGTTTAATCAGTGGGAAAAATGGGACATAAAATCTGGATATATTGAATAACATTAGCGACAGTTTTGAGACAGTTTTTCTGTCGCATAACTGTTATATGTATGCAGTTTTAAAAGGGACAGCTTTTAGCGACAGTTTTTAGTGACTCAGTTTTCTGTCGCAAATTCATATAGGCGGATTAATCATAGTTTGTTGATTTTTTTAGTGCGACCGAGATGGGGTATCTCGGTACGCTCGGGACGTTATTATAATAAATAAAATGAATATTTTTATATTATACCTTTTTAATCTAGTTATTTTATAAATGTTTAAAATATATTTTAAATGTGTTAAATTAAAATAGTTCTTTAATATTTTAAAAGGGTATAATTTTATTAAATGAATTAAAATATTTTAGGAACTTTCTAATTTAAGAAATTTTCTATTTTTAGCGGGATACTTACTATAGTATTACTATAGCATCGGAAATACACTTGTACCGTAACTATAGTAGAACGATAATACATTAAAATGAGTTATTATAAGATCAGATTTATCAATTAATATACGTACAGAATTTCAAAAATAAAATAAATAAATGAAAAGCCAATAAGAACATGAAATTAAATAGACGGATATCAGTTAGCTTATTCGCGCCTTTTATTTAAGTAGCTCGCGTGAAGTCTGAGTAGGAGTTCTACTTGTATTATCGCAGTCAATTACTGGACACGAGGTACGGATTTCCGTCCTTTCAGTAAGGACTTCCTTTCTATGCATGATTAGGATTCCCCGACTGCAGCCAAATGTTTTTCCCATATGTGTTTATGCTTATCAGAAATCATGTTAAAAACGAAATAAGTTGCCTGAGCATTATATACAAGCACAACCAGTTTATGTACTAGTTACGGAGGTACTGTAACCACGACACTAGAGGCACCAGTGTCGTGACTTACATACAGGAGAGTGATATCCTGCATCGTCCCACTCATGTTCAGTTTGGCCATTTTTATATGTATGTTTAGTGGGGCGTATGGATACATCCTAGGCTTATCAGTTTACAAGTTATCAGGGTGAATGTGGTGTGTGCTCTACATCCTTCACATTGGAGCTGATCCCTCCACCCAACACAGTATTTAGAGGTCACCCCTCTAAAGTTATTTAGAGGTCACCCCTCTACAGCATGACGAGGTCACCCCTCCAGTTATTCATACACGGTTGTTACAACATGTGACCTATATAAGCTCTGGCAATTAAAATACAGTAAATGCATGTTTTCAGATTTAATAGTTATAATTCAGTTTCAGTATGTATGAACCAGGTTTCTCAAATTTTATACAGATTTCTACCACATGTTACATATCAGTCTCATAGCTTCATTTGTTGTCATCTATTCCATTACTTTCAGTACATTCTTATCATGCTTTTTATCCGTTCACTGAGCTTTATGCTCAGCCGTAGTTTCCTTTCATGTTTCCAAACGGCAGGTACACAAGGACAATCTTAGGACTTCTAAGAGAGTACGTGCATTTGGATGGGAGCTATCCAGACTCCTTTATTTTTATGCACAGATTACATTACTTTGGTTGTTTGGACAGTGTTTTGTCCTTTTCTTTCAGTACTTAAATCTTTATATTTTGAGCTTATGTTTGGACTACCGATGTTTGATTCCGGTATTTCCGTATGGTCTGTTAATGTTTAAATACATTACCTTGCATGCTTTGATGACACGCCATAAATACACGTAACGGTCCATTTATCCAAGTGGGGTGTTACACTAAAACTGATGGAGTGACTTATAATATTTTACTAAATTCAGTAGATATAAAGCTTCGATCTGCCCCGGTGTCAAGCAAGACAGATGCATATCGTTGATTTAGTAGAAACGTACTGGTGACGATGTTGGAATCCGGATTGGCTTGAGAATTGCCAACCATATACACTTGTGATGAAGTTCCCTTGTTGTCCTTCTTCTGGTTGGCCAACTTAGGATAGTCGGGTCTCACGTGTCCAGGGGTTCCACATTCGTAACACACTAGGGTTCTCTTTGGTCCACTGTTGCTTCCACCTATGGGGTTTCGGTTTCCCTGTTGCCCACTTCCGCTTCCACGAGCATTGGACTTGCCCTTGTTGCTGTTTCTAGGGTTGTTATTGGGTCGAACCGAGGTAAAATCATTTGCTTGACATTCACGAGCAAAATGGCCTTGTTGGCCACAATTGTAGCATCCTTGACACTGACCTCCAACAACATGGTGATAGTTGCACTTTGGACACTTAGGATTGGATCCTGAGTAGTTCTTGGTGCTGGTTGTGGGAGTAGTACCATAAGTTTGCCCAACGTCTTGCCTTTTGGAAGGCTGCTGATGTTGGCTACGGGAGCTTTCATCCGACTTTCTCTTGTTCTCTGTTTTCCTTTCAGACAAGTTGCGGGCTCATTTGTTGATTAGCTCAGATGCGAATTCCATAGCACTTTCAACGGTAGTGGGTCGTGATGCTAGCACACTGTCATGAATGTTGTCAGGGAGTCCGCTGACATACTTCTCAATCTTGTCATTTCTTTGAGGAAACATTCTGGTACACATCAAGCTTAACTCTTGAAATCTTTGGTTGTACCAAAGGATGTCATTTTTTTTGCATTTTAGATCCCACAGTTCGAGTTCCAACTTCTTCATTTCTCCTCTAGGATAGTACTTCTCAGTCATCCTCTCCTTAAGGTTGGCCCAGGTGAGAGTATAAGCAGTGTCATGTCCAAGGGTAGCGACAACAGTGTTCCACCAGGTAAGGGCGCTCTCGAGTAGTGTGTAGGTGGCGAACTTGACTTTGTTCTCGTTAGCACAACCGCTGATGCGGAAAACTGTCTCCAGTGTTTCAAACCATTGCATCAATTCAACAACTCCTTACTTTCCTCGGTAGTATGAGGGTTTGCACTTCAAGAAGTCGGGGTAAGAACAACCCCTATTAGTGTTGTTTCTGCGCATATTGAGGTTTGGATCATTATTCACATTTGGATCAGCTTCTCTGGCTGCTATTGCTGTTGTGATGCCCTCATTTATCATTTCCATGAGTTGAGTAGCGGTGACATTTTGAGTAGCTTCAGGAAGTTCGGTGTTAACGGCGTTTGAAGTGGTTGCATTATTGGGATTTGATTGAGTAATCGCCATTTGTCTATAATCATACACAAAATGAGATTATTAGTTCAAGTGTTAGTACAGTTTTTATATTATTTGCACGGGGAAAGATTTGCATTGATTTCATAACAAATTGGATAACCTGTCAAGATTTCATAATATAACACATTGCACAACAGATATAACATAAGAAAATGATTACATGTAAGTTTCTGTAAGGAATTAAACATTCATCGAGCATAGCAAATCCGAGACAAAGGCTTAGCTGGCCTTGTCCTGGGTAGTGGTACACATTGTCTTAAGTACATCATATCTAAAAACACATGTTCGAAAAGGAAAGGTACAATACAGGGATACATCACAAAAGCTGAAAAGAAATAAAAGTACAAAAGTCCTATACCATGATAGCTAGGGTACAACTCATAAGCTGATCATGATGTACAAGAAATCTAGTACATCTACTCTACTCCTGCCTAGGTGGTCTATTGGATGAGGCGGTGCTGGTGGGGCTCGTGAAGCTGCAGATGCTCTCCTGGTACTCTATAATGTCCGAACTGTCGCTCGGGTCTCCTTAAGCATACGGAGTGCTGTCAGCAGCTGAGTCCGAAGTCTGTCGACGACTCCTCGGAGATAAGCCATCTCTGCAGTAACCCCATTGTGTCGGATGGTGGCAAGGTCAAAGAAAATAGACAAGGACTGCTCCTGAGCAGATAGAGCAACATGGGTCTGATGCTGAAGACCCTCCAGGACATGGATACACTGATGGAGACGATAATTCTCCTCCAATAGCCACTGTAATGCCTCGTCAGTCCCAACCTGCACACCTCTGGCTGCCTGGGCTTCTCCCCTCATAGTGTGAGTGAGAGAGTCGATACGCTCATGGATGGCAGTGTAGCCCAATTGACCTGCTGTTAACAGGCTGCGAAGGTCTGATATCTCTTGCTCCTGATGTGCGGCTAGTGCGACGATCTAGGCTTGGAGAGGATCGACATGTCCTGCCCCGGAACCCTCCCCGATCTCGAAAGTGGAGTCGGGTATAACCTCATACCTCCTCTGTCGAGAAAGTGGAGACTCTGGAAAATAGCCCGGTGGTAATGATGAAGGTATAGAAGATGGTAGGTTAGGAGATACCCGGTCCTCCTCCATAGCGGTGGGGACTAGTATAGCTGATGCTGGAGCACCAAAAGGGTCATCGGGAAGTACAACTTCGATAGTCTGGTCATCCTTTGAATCTGAGGCCGATAACCATCCACACTGTACTGATCGTGGTGATGAAGGGATAGCTGGAACAGGGGCTACCACTGGTAGGAGAGTCAGAGGTGCAGTAGGTGGAGTCATGATAGTCTGAAAATAATATTGTTTTAAATTTGAAGTAAGTATAAGCTTACAAACAAAAGAAAAATTATTATTTTTGGTTACAAGTTTTTTGAAGTATACCCCTTTTAAACAATCATCGCAATGTTTTAAGGTTATATATATTAATACTTATATATATATACATATATATATATATATATATATATATATATATATATATATATATATATATATATATATATATATATATATATATATATATATATATATATATATATATATATATATATATATATATATATATATATATATATATATATATATATATATATATATATATATATATATATATATATATATATATATATATATATATATATATATATATATATATATATATAAAATTATTTACCAAACCAAAAGAAATATCAATGCACACTTAGTTCACTTAACATACATACATGCCCTACGATCTATATTCTTGATTATTACGGTCCTAAAAAAATCCCAAAAGATTTTATAAAGTTATAGTCCAGTTTTAAATAAAATAAAAATTACTTTATTTTTATTTTATTTAAAAATTTATCTGGTTCTCTATAACTAATGCTCTGATACCATTCTCTGTGACACGCCGGGTCGGGTCAAAATATTGCGGAATTATCAAGTGGGATGTCACAAGGGTGGATCGATAACACATAGTTCATAGAGCATAAGATAAGAGATTATTCAAAACAGATTACATGATCGTTATACAAATTTATAAAAATTTCTTCAACATGTCATAAGTAAAATGTTTATTTTTCCCAAGTAGAAGCCCTGACGAGTTCTACAATGCAGATTACAATGATGCTTGAGTCCATGCACACACCACGTACTAACTTCATTTTCCTGAGAAAAACATGCTTAGAGGGTCAACATAAAGTTGGTGAATTTACAGGTTTAGTAATAATTAGTTTGAACATACATCAATCATAGAAGTAACAATGCACAAAGCATTTTTACTAAAAGGTAGATTACATTTGCTATTACTCGAAACTGAAGCTTAACCTTCCATAGTCCTCAACAGATGAGAACTTGGTGTCCTACAAAAAGACACCCAAACCCAGTTCCAATATGGTATACATCTATTGTCCCGGCCAAGGCATAGTGAGCATGACTCACCCAGATGGGGATGGTCAATCCCAAATAGATCTATTTATAAGATTCGGGCAATTTCAATAATTTAACAGTTTCTATAATAGTCAATCGAAATCAAGTTTATACAATTCAGTTATGTCCAATAAAATAGTTGCATGTTTTCTCCCCGGTAAAGGAAAAGTTTATCAATAGTTCATATAGGTCTGCAAACTCACTTGGGAGTTGGCAATAGCTGTATAATACAAATACCCGAATAATGCTCACGCCACAAGCTATGCCTAATCAAATAGTACAGTCTTAATAGATAATACAAGGAACGTATGTGTATGCTTATACAGATTTTTAATCAGTTTATTAATGCTATAATATTTATTTAAATAACTATAGTACAAATATTAATACTATCCATTTAAACTTGTATTTAAGTTTCATATTTAAGTAAACATAAAATGTTTTACTTATGATATTAGTTTATGTCCGTAGTACATGTATTAATAATAACCATTTAAACTTGTAATTATGTTTCTCGTTTAAGTAAAATAAATATTTTACTTATAATTCTAGTATATGTACTTGTATTCAATTTATTAATTATTTATATAAATTCGTCCCATAAAATTACATAAGTACATGTATTTAGTTTATCTATATACATATAGTTTATACATTTTATCTCATAAAGTAAAATTTAAATATTTTATTTTGTAAAGTAAAATATCAAAATTTTATTTACTTTAAAGTTCCCAAAAATTTTCCAAACATTTATAAAATAATTTATAAGTTACAAGTTTAAGAATTTATACTTTAAATCCTTATGGTTTAGGGTTTATTTAAGTTTTACTAAATTTAAAATAGAATTAGGGTTAGGGTTTGTTAATGTTTCGGAATACGGCAAAACTAGTCCCTCCATATTTTAAGTAAAGTAAAACTCTCAGATTTTACACATTTAGTACCTAGGGCTTGTTATACTTTCGGGTTATGGCAGTTTTTGTCCTCCTAGTTATAACTAGGTTTTATAACTTTCATAAAATGACAAAAACAGTCCCTAGGGCTTCTTTATGTTTCGGCTTATTACAAAAGTGGTCCTTAGGGTTAAGATATGACAAAACAACTTTTAGAAACTTTCCAAAATGGTCCCTAGGGTTTAATATGTCACGGATGGTATTTATTAAACCCTATACTTTCGGTTTAATATGACCTTGTGTTTAATAGTTTATCAAAACAAGTTTCAAATGTCACGATTTTAGTCCTTAAGTTTCATAAATTGCCATTTTAGTCCAAAAATTTTTATAAGTTATATTTATTATAAAAACTTTATTTAAATATCCAAAACATTAAATGGGCTCACTAAATGGTCAAAAGATTATTGGGCTATTTAATGGGCCTAAATATATTCTTAAATCCATTAAGGTAATAAGATTAGTTAAATGGGCTTATTGGGTCCATTAAGTCTTGGGCTAATGTTGCATGGGCTTGATTAGTCCATTATTACTACTTTTTCATTTTATGTAAGTAATAGTCTAGGTTTTCTCATAAGCTTATTATTAGCTTATCCATATTTAGTTATAAACCCTAATAAAAGAATAAAACTCAAAGTTTGTTTTATTTGGTGTATCAAATGAGATCTAGATTTGTTACAAGGTTGCATGCAAGTCATAAGCTCTAATATGAGCTTATAACTCATGGCTATATTAAGTTATAGCTTATTAAGACAAGTCAAGACTTGTTTTAAAGTTGCATGTAATCATAAGAGTCCCAAAATAAGATCTAAACTATGTTTAAACCTAAAAATCAATCACAAGTCCATGTATACACATATATAGCCCACGACAATAAATTTAATCTTGGTCTTTCCAAGATGAGATTTTTAGCTAGTTTTGTGTTTTATAATTATTTATATAGTTCAACATGTTTATCTAGTTTTGTTACATGTTCCCAAGGTTATCATGAATCCTAGAAAAACACCATATAGCCCACGACTATATTGTTTTTCCCCAAATGTTCCCATAAAA
This sequence comes from Glebionis coronaria, assembly GCA_025667525.1. Lineage (NCBI taxonomy): Eukaryota > Viridiplantae > Streptophyta > Magnoliopsida > Asterales > Asteraceae > Glebionis > Glebionis coronaria. The sequence goes on from JANFOE010001240.1 coordinate 162,611, forward strand.
TCTTTATGCTTGTTTTATGTTTATTAGGTTAAGTTAGGTTCTTAACACTAGATCTAGGTTTTACATAGACATGCATGTACATTTAAAATCCCTCCAAGGATATATATATAGCCCACGGCTATGTTTATACACATAAAGTGTTTTATTGATTTTTAGTAGTCCATTATACATGTATAAATACATATTCCATTGTTTAAAACTTAGTACATAAATCATAGATGCCCATTTAATTATGTCGTGACCTTTAAGGTCATGGTTCTTCATGGTTTTGAGTTATAACAAGTTTACTTATGAGATTTGTGATTATTAGTTAACCATAATCCCAAAAGTAATGTTTATAACCCACGACTACATTTAAATCCATAAAATGATTTATATTATTTTTAATCAAGTTTTAATCATAGAATACTAGTCATAGGTTTCTTTATCAAAAGTTTTTAACCATGACTAATGGTATTCCGAAATATGTCGTGACCTTAGATGGCCATGGTTTTATCAAATCTTGATTTTTAACAAGTTTGTTACATAGGTTTATAGGTGGATGTTAATGCATGCAAGTAAAAATGAAGAAAGTATAAAGAGTAATACATTCTTGCTAAAGTTACCAAGGGAGATCTAAAGAACAAGGGAGATTAGGGATCTAATCTTGATGAAGATGAAAACCCTAACTATAACCAAGCTGTGACCCTTATGGATTCGGCTAGGGCTTGCTATAATGATTCCAAAAGGTGGAGATACTACTAAATGATTAGTAGTAAAGATGAAGACAAAGACCTGGTGAAGTTAATGTATGTTCTTGGTGGTATTCGAATGATTTGAGAGAGAAAGGAGATGAGAGCAATGAGATTTGATTTTCTTGAGTGAGAATGATGAGTGTGTGTTTTCGGCTTAAAGAAGAGAGAGAAGGGCAAGGCAAAAAGGCATGATTGCCTTTGTAAGAACTCTTATGCCAAGTGTATACTTTTGCATTTCCAAAGCAACTCTTCTTCTTCCACATAGTGGGTGTGTGTGCCGTGTATGGCTAACCAAAAGAAAGGGGGGCTTGTTGTGGGCTTGTGTTGGGCTAGAACACAAAGGGAAAGGATCTTGGGTTATTCCAAGATGTGTAGTATGCATATGATGTACCCATATACATACACGGCTATGTATGCATGATGTGACATTGTTCTCAAAATTTTGTTAAATGTTATGTATACATAATTAGTTGTACATTTCATTACTTGTTCTTCTAGTTTTTAAGTACATGATTTAAGTTATGTAGTTATTTACAACAAGGATGTAATGTAAAAGTATAAGTACATAATGGACAAGTTCACACATCTTATAGAAATATAACACATGAGGGAGTGTTCTAGGATTATTGGGTGAAATTTTATTACATTAAATCATGGTAAAATCATGGATTTTACAAACTCCCTCTTCCAAAATTTGGTTGTGGTCTTTTTTCGCCTTGCAAGCTGGATTGAAATGTACTCTCGATCGCCTTGCTGGAGTGACGTGTCATCCGCTACTCGTATGACTTGAGAGAACTTAGCAATTCTTGAATACCCAAAGTTTTTAAATCTTTGGTGTTTTCAATGACTGCTATGATTAGATCAAATTTTTCGGGAAGGCTGATGAGGATTTTCTCTGTAAAACCCACATAAAACACCATGAACAGTACAGTACATAAAAACACGACCAAATTAAAATTTTCCATTTATAATATACGAAATGTGTCATGAACATTAAATTACAAGAACTACGTATATTATTAAGACACGTTAAATATTATGTATAATATTTAATTCACGACAATTAAAACACGAATACATAAGTATAATAATTAAGTCATGAAAAACATATGGTTTTGGCTTTTCGGCCTTGCGTATCCGCGACATCAAAGCAAGAAAGGGAGGGCTTCATGGCCCGACCCATTTTAAAAATCCAACAAGTAAAAACTCTTTCCAAGGAATTCATTATTCATCTCTTAGAAAAAAATAATTAAAACCCTAGCCCCTTTCTTCCTTTTGGTCGTGAGATAGCAAGAACAAGGAGGAAGGATTCATTGGTTTCTGATCTTGAATATCTACGTATACGTGTTCGTGTTTCGACCCTCTTTTCATCCACGCAATCGGTATAAACACAACCTTAATCTTTTTATTTTTATGTTGATTTTATGAACACGAATCTTAAAATCATAAAAATAAACATGTTATAATTAGGGGGTAAACAAGATTCGGGGTGTTTGGTTTGTTTTGTTTCGGACGCACACCAACCGAGACCAACCATGGTCTTGGTGGTCTTTTGGTACCACCAGCCGCAACCCTTCATGGGGCGGTGGTGTCTGTTTTGAGGTCAACCGCAAGCCAAAGTCCCCAACAGGGGGTACCCTTGGCGAAACAGTAGGAGCCGAGACCTTTGAAGGTCTCGGTGGGTAGTTTGGCTTGGCGGGGGGGGGGGGGGGGGGGGGGGGGAGTATCGGCTAGGCTGGTGTGAACCTTAGCCTAGCAGTGGCAACAGCCGCCGGTCACCACCACCAGTCGTTGGCTGAGCGGTGGTGTTTGGTGCTCGGTTTGGTGGTTTCGTGTTTTGGGGCTCAGGATACAATTTTATTTAGCCATTTATGTTATCAAGTAATTAATTAATTTAATTTACAAGTACTATTAATTAATTAATTAATTAATTAATTTATGACTTAGGTTATATTATTAAAATTAATAATGCATGTTATAACCTAAGTATTTATTTGGACTTAATTAAATTAAAAACCATGCTTAATTTAATTAGATTGTATAAGGTAAAGTTTATTTATTTAACCATGACATTTTATTAATTAATAAACCATGCATTTTCATTATTAATTAATAATCACTTTAGCTTAAGTATTTATTTGAATAGACTTTACTAATAAACTATCATGACTTATAACTTATGATTAATAAGCACTAGCTTATATTTTAGACTTATTCATTTAGCTTATTTCTATTTATGGAAACTTTCTATTTCAGGAAACTTACTATTTTTAGAAACTTACTATTTTTGGAAACTTTATATTTTTGGAAACTTTTTATTTTTGAAAACTTTCTATTTTTGAAAACTTTCTATTTTTGGAAACCTGTTATTTTTAGAAAGTTACTTATTATGATATTACAAGTATAGTAATACAAGAATACATGAAATACCTAATCAGAATACATGTAAAACCATGAATAAATACAAGATAACATTTAATACAGTAAAACATGACAAAAACATATAAAATAAGCTAAGAACACCCAGAACCATTAACACACTCAGTAATCAGACAACTCATACACGTTCCTTATTTATTGTAGTATCCGAAGTCGGAGTAGATCGTTCAACTTTTCTTCTAGCTTCACTACTGGACATAAGGTACGAATATTCCGTCCTTAAGTATGGACATTCCTTTGTATGTTTGATTAGAATTCCCCATTTGGAGCCATATGTTTTTCCAGTTATTTTATATGTTTTGAATGCTTATGTTATATTTTAAATACCTGAGCTATATATACATGCATAACAATTCATCTAGTTATGGAGGTACCATAACTATAACACTAGAGACACGAGTGTTATGACTTTCTCACGACGGAGTGATTGCTCGTGGCGTCCCTTTCAGTTTGGACATTTATTTATTATCATGTGGGGTGTATGGGTCCATCCTAGTTACATGTTCTCAGTCAGGATTTTCATGGTGAATGTGGTGTATGCCTTGCATCCTTCACAAGGAGTTGATCCCTCCTACCTAGACTAGTATAATTAGAGGCAACCCCTCTAATTGCATGATGAGGTCACCCCTCTAAGTATTCATGCACGTTAATACCTCATGACCTATATGGGCCCTTGGCTAAATTTAAAATACAGCTTTCATATGTTAATCTTAAGCTTTTCAAACTATAAAACCAGTTTTATAACATGTTCCAAGTTTTCCAGGACTTATTCATTTCTGTTGCTAATCAGTCTTTATTATGCTCATGTCTTTCATACTATGTTATATATCCGTTCACTGGGCGTTTTGCTCAACCGTTTCCATTCCATGTTCCCAAACAGCAGGTACTTAGGGACGCACTTAGGATCTTGAGAGTAGGTGCATTTGGATGGAAGCTATCCAGTCTTCTTTACCTTATGCATTTTCATACATTATTTCTTTTGGACATTGTTTAGTCTTTTCCTTTCAGTACTTATATTTCATGTGTGTGAGCTTATGTTGGACTACCGATATTTGATTCTGGTATTTCCCTTTATGGTCATTTAATGTTTTTAAGACATTTACCTTGAATGATATGATGACACACCATAATTATCCTGTGATATTCCATTTATCAAAATGGGGTGTTACATTCTCAACAACTCGTTAGTCTTTAATTCGTCACCATAACTTTTGATCTGATTAATTAAATAGGTTAATCTCGATGAATAGTAATTTAGTGACTCATTCTTCTTCATCTCTGTATTCTCGTAATCTCACCTAAGAGTTTATAATTTAATTGCTCTCACTTTCACGTGTCCTTGAATTCTTGCTTGAGCACCTCCCAAGCTACTTTGGCCTTTTTTAAACGCATGATTTTCGGGAATATTGACGGCGGGAATCCTCGCTGAATCATACTTTAAACAACTTCATTTCAGCTTATTTTTTCCTTTAAATCTTTCATTTGTTCCTCGGTTAATTTTTGTGTATCACCGGGTTCTTCAAATGTGTTTTTGACGTCATCAAACACATCTAAAGAATCAAACAAAGTCTCCATTTTGACAAACCAGTAACCGTAATTTTCGCTATCACAAATTGGGACGACAACATGACTTAAATCGAAACCTTGTCGTCGTGCCATCTATATAAATGTTAAGAACTTATTTAACCCAAATGGATTCGAACAAGCTCTGATACCAATTTATGTTGGATATGTGAGATGTTATTCTTACTTAAAAAATGCTTACAAAATTATTGGGAGAAAGTACTAAATAACTCTTAGTTATTTGTAAAACAATGACATTAAAACTTGAAAACTTTCTTTAGTTGCTTTGCACATATTTCACTTCATTTCTAATAGCTTATATCGGCACCTTTGCATGGCCATATCTTTCAAAGATTGCATGAGATATCTCAGCCGACAGCTCGACATTATAACATACATTTACAACATGTTGTAGACTTACTGTTTTGAAAAAACAAACTTGAAATTCTCTTTGGTAATAAAAACATGCTTTACTATTCTTTTCTCAACTCAAATAGTTAGGCTTGTATCCTTCCTTTCTTTTTCATTTATTGCAAAGACACATTAGTTTACACCCGTGTTTTGGTTAAGATCAGTACGTCCTTGAGCTGTTAGCATGTTATTTGTTTAGGACCAGGGAGACACGCATGGATGTCACAGTTTTGTAAGACAACAGATGCATTGCCAAAAATGAAACCGAAAGTGTCAGATATGAAACAATTGCCAAAGAAATATGGAATGGAATGGACGTAAAATGTGTAAAGCTATTACGCCACATCTATAGAACGCGGATAGATCAGACCCAACATGTAGTGCCACGACTTGTTCTCTAGATGGTCCAACTGCATTTTGAAATGTAATATCACGTGCCAAGAATCTAGTTACCTACGGCCGTTGTTGTAATACAGTAGAAAACCGCGATTCAAACAGTTTTAAGGAAGTTTATAAACAAGAATCTTAATCCCTTTCTTAAATCAAGATTAACTACTAGAACTAAAATCAAAAGATCACCCGAGCTACACTGGTGTGATCCTATTATCAAACTTGATAATTGTTTTACAAATAGATCCGAGTTATATATTTTAAACAAAGGAGAGAGTATCCCTGAAAACACACACAAATGAAAACACAGATGAGGTTGTGTGTGTGTGACAACGAAACTATAAACTCAATAATACAACCGTTGCAACTTGGTCCTTCTCATTGTACAAGACCAGTCTCTCCGTCTCTTATAGTTTATGGAAACGACATATGTCTTTCGCAAAGTTGTCAGTATTAGTCCTTGAGCTTCAAGATTCAATCCAAAGCATATCAAAGGAACTGAAACTGAAATATAAATAACCACAATAAGTCACTGAAAGTTAGATAGGATGTCTGATTAGGTCTTTTATTTTAACATCCCCTTACTCAGATATCTCATACAAGTTAAACATCTCAAGTTTTTTAACACTCTTATCATGTTGAATTGTATCCAATCCGTTGGTGAGGATATCTCCAATTTGATTTGCAGAATCCACTTTCTCAGTTTTAACCATCCTATTAAAAAAAATCCCTCACAAAATGCAAATCTATTTCAAGGTGTTTAATTCTTTCATGAAAGACAGGATTGGTTGCTATTATTGTCACAGTAAAGTCTAACAGGTAAAAGGTTTTCACAATGTAAATCCTTCAAGAATTTTAAAATCCATATGATTTCACTGGTCACTGAAGCAAGAGCTCTATACTTTGCTAGTACGGATATCCATACTTTTCCAACAAATGTTTCGCTTTGGGACGACGAGACAGAAGTAAGCACTTTGACATCTCAACTAGAAGAAGCGACCAGTAATGAAGCTCATGTCTTATCTTTTGAACCAACTTCGTCGTCGTTGTCTTCAAATGATAGGCTAGTGAAGGAAGATTTAGTAATTGATATACCAAGGAACATGGTTGAGGTTACTGAAAATGAAGAAAATCAGAAAACACCAATATTGTCCCGAATGAGATCGTTAAGGAGAATATTGAGCTCCAGCAGTAGAAGGTTTAACCCGTTTAGTCCCGTCAGCAGTAACACTAACAACAATATTGTTGAGCAAGGGATCACGCCTCCAAGTTGAGCCGATTCTTCAAGTCTTATTCATTTTGTTCATTATTTATGTATAGAAACGACGACATTGGTTTTTCATATTTGTTTTACTGGTTTCTTGGTAGTTAGTTAGTTCGGCTTCTCTCAGGGTCAATTTACTCTTTCACGCAGAAGAGTTACGTTTTTGCAACGTATTCTTGGTTTATAGAAATTGAATTACTTCCAAATCTTTTGGAATTCGTATATAGCAATATGAAGTATACATTTATGGATTTAATCTTCAGTCAAAGTGTGACCTGGAATTGTTGGTAACCCGAATGAATTCTGATTACTTTAACATGTCTTCGGTTATGAACTTCATTCTACGTCAAGGTTCTGCTATTCCTCTTATAGATGATTTAAGGATCAAATGATCAATACAAAACGTACGTCTTTCACTTGATATATTTGTCTGTGATGGCATTTCTTGATGACATAAAAGACTTTAGTTATTACTCGATCACTCACCTGTAATCAAAATAGGCCTGCAACATCAGTGAAATGGTCTGCTAAAAGAGTTCCTAGGAAAATGCTTTAGGCAAAGCATCCATAACACGTATTTGGGGCAAAATTCCAAAATCAACTTTCCTGACCATAAAGTTTTTTGGAACAAATGCTTGTAGCGAAGTTAGAACTTCTTTTGGAGTTATGCTTCTTTTAGAAGTAAACAGGTTTCTCATTCGTCTTCTTTTTTGAGGACGTTCTTTCGGTTCCAGATTGAATTCTTTCACCAAAGAGAAGTAAATTTCTATTGGAACAATTCCTCGGCTAAGTTGGTCTTTTACAACTCAATGATGCACTCAGAAAGGACTCATCAAAAACAACGTACTGTCTGTACTCTAAAGAGTTTCACTTTCATATGATATGTACACCGTTTGCATTCAATTGTATGTTTCGCCAATTTGTATGACATGTAGGCATGACTTGTTCTTTCATTTCACATGCTATAATAATCTATCACCGCTCCATCGTTTAATCAGACAAATTTCTTTCGATCATGACCCAACAAGCTAGCACAGGTTTATCAGCTGAATCAAATTCTGAAACTCATAAGCTAGATAAGTAAAATACATATAGATGATATAATCTTGTATGCATCTAGATGACAATCCTAAATAACTAACTTCTTCCTTGTTCTAAAATAATTGTCCATCCTTCGGTTTTATCATAATTGTGCTACTCCTGGTCCCCAGCTAAAACGAAACTAATCAACAAATATGTGCTGAACAGACACAATCAACCATTCAAACACAGCAAGACACAATCACATGAAACTAAACTATATGATAAGGTATATTTCATACAGCTACCATTCTTATAGAGAAAGTTAAACCCGGGCCACCACGAACGAAATTATTTATTGGACACGCTTACAACGATGGTTAATGATCACCCACAAGAAACAATAACTTGAGATACATACATAAATATATAAGCACATGTAACGGGCACCGACACATATGTCTATATATATAGTAACTGGTCTATAGTGTAGTACACTGCTAGTTTGCAGACAGTATGTCCAACAAAGCGGTTTTGATCCTTTTTGCATTGCGGCTACTAAATTCCCTTGTTCATGGAAGTACTGCACACTACTCCATCATCAAATCATCTTGTCAGACAACTTTACACCCTGAAATATGCTACTCCACCTTCTCAACTAGCATTGCCAAAAACCTTGTTACTAAAACAGATGTAATCGTGCACGCTATTAACAAAACAAAAGACACCATCCAAGCCAACATCCACACCATAAACAACCTCACAGCCGCCCCCAATCAAACTAAACGTTCTAAAGCCGCTTTCAATGACTGCTTAGAGCTTGGAACAGGAACATTAGAGAAACTCGACAAGGTTATCCAAGACATTAGGGCGTGTGGTACCAGCAAGGAAACTCTTAGGAAATATGCTGACGACCTCAAAACCCTAATGAGCACCACCATCACTTACACAAAAACATGCTTGGATGGTTTCTCTCATGACGCAACATGTATAAGGTTTCGCGAATTAATCAGAAAAGGTCAGGACCATGGTGGAAAGATGTGTAGCAATGCACTAGCTATGATATGTAATTTGATAGACACAGATAACGCCAACGCGGCCAAGTATAACAACCAGTACGCAAAGGAAGATCAGAAGGCAACAGTGTGGCCTAACTGGCTGACTAGAAAAGATAGAAAATTGTTGCAGTCAGGGGGAGTGACCCCAGACGTGACTGTGGCAGCGGATGGCAGTGGACAGTATACAACTGTGTCCGCAGCAGTGGCAGCGGCACCATCGAAAAGCCAAAGCAGGTACGTTATTAAAATAAAGGCAGGGGTGTATAAGGAAACCGTTCAAATTCCAAACAGTAAAACACACTTGATGTTTATCGGCGATGGAAGGAGTAACACAATCATTACAGCAAGCAACAGCGTGGCCAGCGGCAGTACTACCTTCAACTCTGCAACTGTAGGTTAGTATACACATATTTGAAGCCATGAACATCTTTCTATTTTAAGAAAGAAAGATACTGAAAAATTTTTATTATAAAATTTTAGCCATGAACTTCTTTCTATTGTAAATTGTCTCTCTTTGAAAAACAGAACCACTTTTTCTATCCACATTCATAATATTCATGTAATGTGTGCTTGATAAAAACAAAATATGTGACATGTAATGGACTCAATTATGACAGCCGCGGTGGGCGATGGGTTCTTGGCACGCGATATAACATTTCAAAACACAGCCGGACCATCAGGGGACCAAGCTGTTGCGCTACGTGTTGGATCAGATTTATCTGCATTTTATCAATGTGATATGATAGCCTACCAAGATACCCTTTACGTCCATTCCAATCGTCAGTTCTTTGTCAACTGCTACGTAGCTGGCACGGTTGATTTTACTTTCGGAAATGCAGCCGTTGTCTTCCAAGACTGTCAGTTTGAAGCTCGTACCCCAACCCAAAACAAAAGAATATGGTCACGGCTCAAGGAAGAACTGATCCTAACCAAAACACTGGAATCGTCATTCAAAAGTGCACAATCAGCGCCACTTCTGACTTGCGACCAGTGCAAGCTAGCTTTCCAACTTATCTTGGAAGACCATGGAAGGCGTATTCGAGGACTGTAGTAATGCAATCATCAATAAGTGATGTGATTGACCCTGCAGGATGGTATCCGTGGGACGGGGACTTTGCACTTGACACGTTGTACTACCGAGAGTATGAAAACACGGGGGCTGGGGCTGATACATCTAAAAGGGTAAACTGGACAGGATGGGGCGTGATTACAAGTACTACAGAAGCCACAGGTTTTACTCCTGGAACCTTCATTGCTGGAGGCAGTTGGTTGTCATCTACCGGCTTCCCTTTCTCGCTTGGTCTTTAATGGACATTCGACGCAATACGGAGTATAACGAATATCTATTGTGGCATTGTAATCGTAACGATTGTTTGCGTTAGTGCAGTGCTTCCAATTGTGTTGTATTTTCCTCATAAGGGCTATTAAGCCTTGTTCCTGATGGTTTAAGGACATTGTTGTCATAAATTTGTTGTATTTTAAAGCAGATCGACTTAATATTATTACTATTATGCTGTTTATCAGATGGCACGTAGATAGAAGCTTGCCCATAGAACCTAATTAAATGCTTGAACATATCACGCGGAAGTTGGTTAAACATCATACGAGACAAGTTAGGTTCTGTTCATATACATCTGACACATGAGGTATTTACTAACTCATGTTTCCTCTTTTTAGGATCCAAGCTACATGCATGTCATTCCTCCCATTCTTAACTCGTGCCGGTTATTAGAGCATAAGTAGTACTCACGTGTAAGTTGGCTTGGACGGTTTCCTTTGTTTTAGTGACGGGGAGTTCGATAACATCCTTTTTAGTACGGAGGTTTTGGTGAGAAGAAACCTTAAAAAGACCGAGAAAGATAAGTATATAACCACACATTTGAGATGTATAGCATCTCTATTCAGTTAAACGCATCATGGTTATTTTCGAAAGTGATTTTGAAGCGATAACGTAGCAAAGTAGTAGTAGCAACACATGTGACGCTCAAAGGACGAAAAGTGCATATGCTTCGCTTATGTTGATATACATACAGTTTAAGACTTTAAGTAGTACCTAAACAGGGTTATTTTACACATTCAAGGTCATTCCGAATAGTCTAAGCATTGATTATTTCCTGTTATATATTTTGGTGTACATACGAGATCTGGCAGCCATTCAAAGTTCAAACAATGATGCGATGTCGCAGAAATCAACTAAGTAACCAGATTAACATTTCATATATATAGGGAAACAAGCTCAATAGCGCGCTCTTATGAGGAAAATACTAGACCAAGAAACATCTGCATAATGTTACGTAAGCATTACAAACCAAGCGAGAAGGGAAGCCCGTTGATGACAACCAATTGCCTCCATCAATAAAGTTTCCTTCTGTAAAGCTCTCGGCTTCTGTAATGTTAGTAATCACACCCCATCCTGGCCATGTGACCGTTTTTGACGTATCAGCCCCAGGCCCCGTGTTTTGGTACTCTCGGTAGTACAACGTGTTAAGTGAAAACTCCCCATCCCAAGGGTACCATCCTGCAGGGACAATCACGTCACTAATTGAGGATTGCATCACTACTGTTCTCGAATACTCTTTACATGGTCTTCCAAGATATGTCGGATAGCTGGCTTGAACAATGCCTGTTGTTGGATATATGAGATTTTATTCTTACTTAAAAAATGCTTACAAAATTATTGAGACAAAGAACTCTTGGTTATTTATAAAACAATGGCATCAAAACTTGAAAACTTTCTTTAGTTGTTTTGCATGGAACTGATATATATTTCACTTTATTTAATTTCTAATAGCTTATATAAGTACCTTTGCATGACCATATACAATATGAAAACTATCTTCCAAAGATTGCATGAGATATCTTAGCCGACACTATAAGAGGCATTTACAAAGCGATATGCTTCGTGCGACTATGATGAACTGGGTTCACGCTGTCACAAAAAATTATTGTAGGCTTCAATTGCTTTTCTTCAATGTCTTCAATATTTTTTAGTAACCAAATTGCTTGTGATGTGGCTAGAGGTGCTGAAACGTATTATGCCTCTGCTGATGATTGTGCTATGATCGATGTCGAAGTGCCGGTCAAAAATAACCTAATTACCTTATACTAGATAGGGTAAGCGGGTATCGATCCACGAGGACTATGTGGTTTTAGTTTAAGTTTTGGGGTGATCACTGATCAATCAAAGTTTTGGTTTTGCAATCTAACAACTAAAATACTTTTAATAATAAAAATGCGGATTAAAAATTAAAATAATTATTAAGCTAATAGTAAAGCTAGAAAAATAAAATAAAGATGTAAACAATTAAAAGAAAAATGTAATCCCTTCCAGCTCCTAATATTTATGGTTGGTCACACTTATGGATTATTGAAACTTTTTAGAACCGGTTACAAAGATTATTTTGACTTAATATGAATGAATTAATGTCGGCATTTATTATGTTCATCAACGACTCGCAATAATAAATCTTATATTAATCCAACCAATAATTATGTTTTAACAATTTATTTAGGTACAACTTATGTTGATTATACGACCATCTTTTTTTTACTAAATAAAATAAGTATGAATCGTTAACTAACAATAAATTGTCTAACACAAATAATTAAACATAATATCAAATCGATAAAAATAATTTATAAATAAATCATAAATTAATGTAATAAAAATATGATAATCCAAAAGTAATGATCAAACCATAAATAAAGTTACCGGAAGGAATTACAACAAAATTAGCTGGACATCGCGATGCACCCGACCCACTTAATATCAACCATCATCGTAAAGAAAAAAGAATCGAAGACTTTTTATTTCTTTTGCAGCTAAACTTTTTTCTCCGATATTGCGGCACCAATGTCTTTTTTTATTTTCTACCGTCAATCTATTTTTCCCCAATTGATGGCTATATTGTTATGATATGGGTCCCACCAATGATAGTAATGGCCCTCTTTTTCTTTGCTTGTGCAGCGTTTTTTTTTTCTCTTTCGAATTGTTGTGCCGTCCTTTGTTTTGGTCTTTTTTTGTGAAAATTGTTTCTAACAACTTGTCCCCCTTTTCTTTATATATAATATATCTAGGTGGGTATTGGGCTTTTGGGTTCAATGGGCCAAAAGTTATTTTTTTTTCTTTTTTTTTTATTCTGTTGACATATAATAACTTTGACCCAATAAAAAATAACCCAACGCCAATAATTGCTCCAACGAATCCCGGACAAATAAAAGATGACCGAAAATATTGCGACGCGCTCAAATCTTTTTCTTCAATATTTTTTCTTCATTTATCAGCGCTCACAATGTCTTTTCTCTAAAAAATTAATTAAGCGGCCATTTTATTCCATTTCGCTCGTAACCTACATAATCACAAAACACACTCAAAGTACATATATAACGAAAAATAAATATATAACTATACTAAATTAACATGCTATGAGGTGAATGCAAAATACACATATCAAATCCCCTCATGCTTAAAGCCTTTACTTGTCCCAAGTAAAAATAAAATAAAAATATACAAGCATGTTAATTTCATAATTTTTAATATACTATTGAAATTTCATCAAAAAGATCACATTCAACCTAATACACCAATAACCATCCTACATGACAAATAATCCAAAATGATTACCAATATTTTTGTCCTTCTTAAACACTTAGCATAACCATTCCCATTGACTCCATTTACTTTATGTTTCATATAATTAACCATGTGTCCAACGTACCTATTACACACCTATAATCAATATAAACATTAATCTAAAACAAGAGGTGAGAATATTGTACACCTTTTATAACATTGGAGTTTTTATACCATAAGAGCACATTATAAGCCATCATACTTTAGCTTACATACTTCCACTTTTTTTTTCATTTTTTTTCACTTTTTTTTTTCACTTTTTTTTTCACATCACACATAAGCTCTCTCTTTTTAAGCCATTCGAGACCGTTTCTTATACAAGTCATCCCGAACACTTTATACACTCCTTTTAAGGTTGATATAAAGACCAAATATTCAGAAAAATGAATATCTATCCTATAGGTGCATACTAAGACACATTGGCACATGAGAACCGGTTAATTAAGTCTGTTTAATTAAATGGGAACAGTTATACTTCGCGCCTACTGGCACATCACATGATGGAATTATCTACCACATAGTATAATTATACAATGCACTAAATTAAACTAATCTTTCTAATTTCATTACAATAATACAAGGATTGGGTTATATCACATAAAACTGTCTCAGCTAAGTGCAATGCTATCCATCATAAAAATTGGCGTCTGACCCCATGCTAACAACTAAAGTATCACCTTGCGCGGGTGACGAATCAGATAGGCAAGCCCAGCATATGACTACCACCAATAATTATGACAGTTCTCCAACTCTTTTCTAAGGCCACCGTGCGCGGGTGGCGAGCCGAATAAGATCAATTCTAAATGTCCTAACCCAACTATTACATTACTATATTTCATATTATTTATTCAAACTTTCTACTCGATCTAAGCAAAGGTAAGTAGAGGGAATTCAACCGGCGTGGTTTGATCATCTAAATTATACATATGCCTATCTACATGCAAACAATCAAATCAATTTAATAACCAAATTATACAATGGAATCGGGTGCACCTGATAATTATGGCCAAATCCTCTAGCTTGCTCTAATAAATCATCCACAAGCTAATCTTCAGAATCTGTAAACACTCAACAACATATATGTAGAAGAAACTTCCACATCTAATTAGCACAAGACTCTTATAATGTGATTTAAAATTTTAAAAATTTTCAATTTTTTCCAAAAATCACATTTTAACCCATTTTGACCAAAATTTCACGCAAAAGCATGTAACACATGTGCCACCCCCCTCAACTTAAAGCATTGCATTGCCCCTAATGCAAAAAACTTTAAATTGAAATTTTGGTTAAAAATCAATTTGACAAACTCACACAAAAAACAAAAACCTAACTCACTTTCGTAGGAATCATGGTTGCATTTAGCGTATGCAACAAGCCTTTAAACCACTCGGTAGCCCGACTGGACGAGTTTTGTCTCGTGAGGGTTTGTAGTGAACACACCCACAAAGTTCCACAAACCACGGGTTGCCTCCCGCGAAGCGCTAAGTTTACCGTCTTCAGCGAGACATAACTCAAATGAGCTATTGAGACGGTTGGATTGGTTCCAAGTAAACCACATCCACCGTTTCCATCTGATCACTCTCCAACTCAACATACGGCTTTAAACGGTGTCCATTAACTTTAAACGGCTCTCTACCCACCATATTTTTTATTTCAGTGGCTCCGTGTGGAGAGACTTGAGTCACAACGTATGGACCCGTCCATTTACTTCTCAACTTTCCAGGAAAAAGCTTAAGTCTAGCATTGAATAACCAAACTTTTTGACCAACCAAGAACGATTTCTTGGTGATGTGTCGATCATGAAAAGCTTTGGTTTTCTCCTTATAAATCCTAGAACTCTCATAAGCATCACGTCTAATCTCATCTAGTTCAGATAATTGAAGTTTCCTAGAACTACCCGCTTTCTCTAAATCCAGATTAACAGTCTTAATTGCCCATTCAGCCCTATGCTCTATCTCAACCGGTAAATGACACACCTTGCCATATACCAACTTATACGGTGACATACCAATAGGAGTCTTAAAAGCCGTCATATATGCCCACAAAGCATCATCTAACCTCAAGGACCAATCTTTCCTATCACTACAGACGGTCTTTTCTAAAATTCGCTTAATCTCCCTATTAGATACTTCAACCTGTCCACTCGTCTGTGGGTGATAAGGGGTAGCTATCCTATGATTAACTCCATAGTGTTTCAATAATTTCCCAAATCTAAAGTTCTTAAAGTGAGAACCCCCATCACTAATGATAGCCTTAGGAATTCCATGCCTAGAAAAGATATTTTTCTTAACAAACTTAAGAACTACACTATGGTCATTTGTTCTAGTAGCCTCAGCCTCTACCCACTTAGACACATAATCCACTGCCACTAAAATGTACACATAGCCATGGGAAGTGGGGAATGGTCCCATAAATTCAATACCCCACACGTCAAAGATCTCAACAACAAGTATGGGATTCATAGGCATTTGATCACGCCTTGAAATCCCTCCAACTTGTTGGCAACGAATACATGCTTTCACAAAAGACTGGGCATCCTTGAATATAGTCGGCCAAAAGAAACCGCTTTGCAGGACTTTATACCCAGTTTTCGTAGCACCAAAGTGTCCACCAGATGCATAAGAATGGCAATGAGCCAATATGTTCATATGCTCATGGTCAGGAACACATCTCCTAACGACTTGGTCAGCACACACCTTATAGAGCTCCGGATCCTCCCAAAAATAATGCTCAAAAATAATGCTTCAACTGGGAGAAGAAGTATTTTCTTTATTGCTTGGACCAAAAATCCGGAAGCTTTTTAACAGCTAGGTAATTAACTATATTTGCGTACCAAGGAACCTTAGAAACCTCAAACAAACTTTCATCCGGAAAACTTTCCTTAATCACATCAGAAGGGTTGAACGGCGGAGGGATAATTCTAAACAAATGGTCAGCAACTACATTTTCTGACCCCTTTTTATCCCGAATTTCTAGATTAAATTCCTGTAAAAGAAAAATCCACCTAAGCAGCCTCGGTTTTGTCTCTTTCTTAGTCAACAAATGTCTTAAGGCACTATGGTCTGAAAATACTATCACCTTAGAATGCCCCCAAATATAAGACCTAAACTTATCAAGAGCAAAAACCATGGCTAACAACTCTTTTTCAGTAGTAGTGTAATTCATTTGAGCTTCTGAAAAAGTCTTACTAGCATAAAAGATTACAACGGGTTTCTTATCGACCCGCTGTCCTAGAACCGGCCCAGCAGCATAATCACTTGCATCACACATGATCTCGAAAGGCTTCGACCAATCTGGTGATTGCAGAATAGGGGCTTCTACAAGCTTTTGCTTAAGCATATTGAATGCTTTAAGACATGATTCATTAAAGTCAAAGCGTGCATCTTTTAAGAGTAGATTACAAAGAGGCTAAGATATTGCACTAAAATCTTTAATAAATCGCCTATAGAACCCGACATGACCAAGAAAAGATCGCACACCTTTGACGGTAGTGGGAGGAGGAAGGGTTGAAATTACTTGAACTTTGGCACGGTCAACCTCAAATCCTTTTTCAGACACAACATGCCCTAATACAATTCCCTCACGAACCATGAAATGGCTCTTCTCCCAACTAAGCACCAAATTAGTTTCGGTGCATCTTTTTAACACGCTTTCAAGCTGATCAAGGCAGCTTTCAAAGGACTGACCAAAGATGGAGAAATCATCCATAAATATCTCTACAGACTCTCCAACCATGTCAGAAAAGATACTCATCATGCACCGCTGAAAGGTAGCGGGTGCATTACACAGGCCAAAAGGCATTCTTCGAAATGCAAACGTCCCATATGGACACGTAAACGTAGTTTTGGCCTGGTCATCAGGATGGATGGGTATTTGATTATAACCGGAGTACCCATCCAAAAAGCAATAGAACTTTTTACCAGAAAGCTTCTCAACTATTTGATCAATGAAGGGTAGTGGGAAGTGATCTTTAGATGTGGCATTATTCAGCTTACGGTAATCTATACAAACTCTCCACCCAGTGACTGGTCGGGTTGTGAGCTTTTCCCCATTCTCGGTTTCAACAACAGTGATTCCGGCCTTTTTAGGCACCGTTTGAGTAGGACTTACCCATTTACTATCCGAGATGGGATAGATGATACCAGCATCTAACCATTTAAGAACTTCTGTCTTCACTACCTCTTTCATATTAGGATTCAGACGCCTTTGCGCATCTCTTGCTGGCTTAATATCTGGGTCTGTAACAATTCGATGCATACATAATGAAGGGCAGATCCCTTTTAACTCTGCAATGGTCCATCCAACTGCTGCTTTGTACTTGGAAAGCACTTTTAGAAGTGCTTCCTCTTGTGATTCAGAAAGATCAGAAGCAACAATAACGGGTAACGTATTGTTAGGACCTAGAAAAGCATATTTAAGATTAGATGGCAAAGGTTTTAGTTCAAGAGCTGGAGGCACCTCCAAAGACGGCTTCGTGGCCGTATCAAAAGTAGAAGGCAAAGGCTCCACTTTATAAGACCAAGGTGGTTTTTGATGGTCCAAAGAACTGACCAAACACTCTTGAATCTCTTGAACTTCAGCAACATCAAGAATCTCCTCAGTATCACCAGTTAGATATAATTCCAAAGGATCATCCTTAAGCATACGGGATGCATGCTTTTGAACTTCCTCATCAATCACATCTACTTGGTAACATTCATTCATCGTAGGAGAATTCATAGAATTAAACACATTTAATCTTATCTTCTTATTGCCAAATGCAATATCCATGGCACCAGTTCGACAATTAATCCTAGCATCTATCGTGGCTAAGAATGGGCGCCCAAGGATAATAGTTGGTTGAACATCCTTGTATTGTGACTCGGTGTCCATAACAAAGAAGTCAACTGGGTAATAGAATCATCAACTTTCACAAAAACATCCTCTAATATACCTCTAGGAATTTTGGTAGATCGATCGGCTATGGAAATAATGGTGTTTGTCATACGAAGAGTTCCTAAGTCATACTTATCAACCAAACTAGCAGGAAGGATGTTAATACTAGCACCAAGATCAAGGAGCGCCTTCTTAGTGGCAATATTTCCGAACACAACTGAAATCAACGGTGCTCAAGGATCTTTGAATTTAGGAGGAAGGGAGCTAGATAAGACTGCACTAACATGCTCTGTCAGGTCAATCGTTTTAGGCAAAGACGCCTTCAACTTCCTCTTCTGAGTACACAAGTCCTTTAAAAACTTGGCATATGCAGGAATTTGCTTGATAGCATCAATAAGGGGGAGATTGATTTTAACTTGCTTGAAGGTCTCCCACATATCCTCAGCATGAGGACCCTTTTTAGCTAACCTTGTAGATGTCGATTTCTCCAACGCCGAAGGGTAAGGTGTGCTGGACACACCACCCTCCCCAACTTCAGAAGATTCAGTAGCTTTAGGATTCTGTGTTGTTGGTTTAGGAAAATCATTTAACAAATCATTCACCAACTCAGAACCGGACTTAACATTATCAGAATTTTTACCTTCAACAATGATTTCGTCATCAGTAACGAAATCCTCGACATCAGGAGAATTTGGAATTCCCTTTTCATTGTTGTAGATTTTACCGTTTCGAAGAGATGTCACCATATTCACATGCTCATTTCCATTTTTCTTGTGTGCGGGATTCATGGTGGGGTAGCTCGGTAGCCTTCCCTCATCTCTTTTGCTTAATTGATCCGCTAATTGACCAACTTGTCTCTCAAGAGCTGCAATAGATTTAGTAGTGGTCTCGTGTCTTTGATTAGTGACCTCGAATTTTCTATTGATCTCTTAATTGTTGGTAGACAATGAATCCATAAGCCTATCAAACTTTCGGTCAAGGTTCAAGAGACGGTTGTCATCTTGCCCTTGGCCCTGATTTGGATATTGTTGTTGTGACCTATGGTTGTAAGAATTTTGTTGAAAATTAGATGAATCGCCACCCTCATACCTTGGTTTGTAACCATAGTGTTGTTGTTGGGTATTATTAGGGCGACCGTCTTCATCTTTCCAACGGAAATTGGGGTGATTGCGCCATGCAGGATTGTAACTTTCGGAGAATGGGTCATTTCGTGGACGACCACTATAGACTCCATTTACCTCCTCATTTGGTGGTGCCCCCCAACTTTGACAATTATCGACAGAGTGACTCGGATCACCACACATTTAACACCCACTATGCGACACATTAGACACATTCGGAACACCTTTTCCTATATTTTTCAACAAAAGATCAACTTTCTTACTTAACTCGCTAATTTCAGAATTTGTGCCACGTTGGTTAGACACATAATTGGCAGAAGATGGGTGGTTGTTTCGATCCACCGAAGCTTGGGTCTTAGAACCTTTGCTTAGTTTTTCAAAAAAACTCCCATTCTTCCTCCATAGGTCGCGAGAAAAACATACCCCCACTAGTGGCCATCACAAATTGTTGGTTGTTATAATCCAACCCATCATAGAAGACTTTGACAAGATCCCATTTTGGAACATCGTGATGAGGGCATGTTCTTTATAACTCCTTAAGTCTATTAAATACTTCATGAAACTGCTCGCCTGGGATTTGATGAAAGGATTTAATCTTATTTCTAATGGCATCAGTTTTACTTATAGAATAAAATTCCTCAAGAAAAGCAGATTGCATTTCAGACCATGAGTTAATACTACCTTGCTCAAGAGATGAGAACCAGTCCTTAGCTTGATCTTTAAGTGAAAAAGGAAAAAGGCGAAGTCTTACCTCATCCTTTGTAATGTTATTAGCCTGATGTGTGTCAGCAATTGAGAAGAATTCTCGCAGATGTGCGTATGGCTCCTCACGACCTCTAAACACTGGCAAGATTGCTATGAGGTTCGGCTGGATCTTGAAGTTACTTGTAACCCCTTTAACCGGATCCGGATAAACGATAGGCAAGGGATCCTCGAAGATCCCCGACCTGTAATAAGAATCAACACCCCGTGGTGGAGATTCTTCTCCACTACTACTTCCGCTAGCACTTCCGCCAACATCTTCGTCACCTGGCATTTCAGCGAAAAGCTCTGCTAAACCTGAAAAATCAAGATTAGTAGAAAAATGTCGAAACGTCTTCCTTCTTAACCTTGCACTTTTCTCAACCTCAGGATCGTAAGCTAACGGTGATGTACGTCCCGATCTACGTGTGCGCATACACTAACCTACACACTCACAAGAAACAAAACAAAACAAACAAAACAAGAAAAATAAAATCTTTTTGTATTTTTGTATTTTATTAAAGAAAGATATTAACAAAAACTTAAATGAAAAGCTCACTGAGTCTCCGGCAGCGGCGCCAAATTTTTGATCGATGTCGAAGTGCCGGTCAAAAATAACCTAACTACCTTATACTAGATAGGGTAAGCGGGTATCGATCCACGAGGACTATGTGGTTTTAGTTTAAGTTTTGGGGTGATCACTGATCAATCAAAGTTTTGGTTTTGAAATCTAACAACTAAAATACTTTTAATAATAAAAATGCGGATTAAAAATTAAAATAATTATTAAGCTAATAGTAAAGCTAGAAAAATAAAATAAAGATGTAAACAATTAAAAGAAAAATGTAATCCTTTCCAGCTCCTAATATTTATGGTTGGTCACACTTATGGATTATTGAAACTTTTTAGAACCGATTACAAAGATTATTTTGACTTAATATGAATGAATTAATGTCGGCATTTATTATGTTCATCAACGACTCACAATAATAAATCTTATATTAATCCAACCAATAATTATGTTTTAACAATTTATTTAGGTACAACTTATATTGATTATACGACCATCTTTTTTTTACTAAATAAAATAAGTATGAATCGTTAACTAACAATAAATTGTCTAACACAAATAATTAAACATAATATCAAATCGATAAAAATAATTTATAAATAAATCATAAATCAATGTAATAAAAATATGATAATCCAAAAGTAATGATCAAACCATAAATAAAGTTACCGGAAGGAATTACAACAAAATTAGCCGGACATCGCGATGCACCCTACCCACTTAATATCAACCATCGTCGTAAAGAAAAAAGAATCGAAGACTTTTTATTTCTTTTGCAGCTAAACTTTTTTCTCCGATCTTGCGGCACCAATGTCTTTTTTTATTTTCTACCGTCAATCTTTTTTTCCCCAATTGATGGCTATATTGTTTTATATGGGTCCCACCAATGATAGTAATGGCCCTCTTTTTCTTTGCTTGTGCAACGTTTTTTTTTTCTCT
Organism: Glebionis coronaria; assembly: GCA_025667525.1. Lineage (NCBI taxonomy): Eukaryota > Viridiplantae > Streptophyta > Magnoliopsida > Asterales > Asteraceae > Glebionis > Glebionis coronaria. The sequence continues at coordinate 184,370 of JANFOE010001240.1, forward strand.
TTCGAATTGTTGTGCCGTCCTTTGTTTTGGTCTTTTTTTTGTGAAAATTGTTTCTAACAACTTGTCCCCCTTTTCTTTATATATAATATATCTAGGTGGGTATTGGGCTTTTGGGTTCAATGGGCCAAAAGTTATTTTTTATCTTCTTTTTTTTTTTTTTTTTTTTTTTAATTCTGTTGACATATAATAACTTTGACCCAATAAAAAATAACCCAACACCAATAATTGCTCCAACGAAGCCCGAACAAATAAAAGATGACCGAAAATATTACGACGCGCTCAAATCTTTTTCTTCAATATTTTATCAAGTTCATTTATCGGCGCTCACAATGTCTTTTCTCCAAAAAATCAATTAAGCGGCCATTTTATTCCATTTCGCTCTTAAACTACATAATCACAAAACACACCCAAAGTACATATATAACGAAAAATAAATATGTAACTATACTAAATTAACATACTATGAGGTGAATGCAAAATACACCTATGATGCTACCGTTTGTTGCCTCTTTGAGGACCAACTAAACACAACTGAGCCAAGCGAAAAAAATATATCCGGATGTACTTTTCATGTCATCCGTACATCCTCCCATATAACTTTCAGAGAATCCATGAAAATTTATATTTTCATTTTTTTCAAACATGATCCAAAATCTTCCGTACCTTGCAAATATTGTTGGAAATACGTTTTTACGTATTTAGAAAGGATCGGTCACTCAAAATATAGATACAAGTATTGGGCTCGTGATCTAATGTATTAAGGTATAGCCCATATAGCCAACATGTAGGGTGGGCTATATAAACCCCCTCCTAGCATGTTAGCAGGGGTTGTTGAACACTTACATTTCACATAATCCATCTTTCTTTTCATTCTCTCTTTTCTCTCTCTTCTTTCTCTCTCTAAGTTCCCCCATTTCCTATCCATATCAATAGATAATCCAACAATGCCTAATCCTTAGAAAACATCGATCCTTCAATTAGTATCAGAGCATGGTTGATTCTTTGGATTAATGCGTTTTTTAATCTATTGATTTGGTCATAAAAATTCTTTCTTTCTAAAATTTTGCTCTATTCGGGTACTATCAGGTTGGTGATAAATTTCTCTTGTTTGTCTTGTCTCCATCTGGTATCCAGATTTTTTTATAAATCATATTTGTTATCCTAGTCCCACACAATTATCATTTCATATTGTTTGTTTTGTCATTATCAGATTTTTTATTCCCAGAAATGATATAAATCATCATTTTTTATATAATTTTTTTTTGTTTTGTTATCCAATCACAATTTTTTATCTATTTTTTTTACATTCGTATCAAATTTGTCCAATCAGTTTTTTTTCCCTATAATCAGTTTTATAAATTTTGTCTTGGAATTATCAACTGTATCTCGTACATCAGTTTATCCATACTTCCCTTTTTTCTCAAACTGGTTTCTTCATTACGATCCATACTCCATCGGAAAGGTCAAATTTGTTCGTTACGATCGCTTAAACCCTAGGGTTTGTAAACTGCGATAGCCTTCTTTCGATCGAAGTCACGATCGAAACCACGATCACGAGTGCGATCTGGGTGCGATCACAAGTGCGATCTGGGTGCGATCGAGGCTGCGATCTGGGTGCGATCGGGGTGCGATTGAGGCTGCGATCTGGGTGCGATCGGGGTGCGATGCAAGACTGCGATGATTTTTTTAATGCTATGATTTGACCAAGTTGTAACTCGATAAAACAAACTCCAAACGAGCCCACAAGTTTCGACACAGACCTAAGAAAGACTCTAACCAAAACCCCTCACACTCAACACACCAACACAGCCTCGCACAACCCACACACTCTCGAACAGACTAACACCCTCACCCTCGACTCACCCTCACCCTCACCCTCACCTTCGTACACAATAGCCAAACCAACCCCGACACACCGTCAACTCTCATCGACCCAAAAACTAACACACTCACTCCTTGAAAATATTTGTGGTCACTCTCTCGACAAACATACTCGACTCTAACTAAATCAACAGAACTCGAAAAACAACCTCATCTCGAACCCACGACAACAACACAAAGATCTCCGTCACAAAAAAAAACATCCTCGATCAACACGAACATAAAACAAATAAGTTTACCTACCCGAGATCAAACGAGTGATCTTGAAGCTTCATCTAATATGCACTAATTTGTGAGATTTGTTGTGGTTTAACTGATTTAACTGATTTGAAATTCAATCAATCTCCTCTCGTGATTGAGAAAATTTTCGGATCATTCATTAATTTAAATAAGAGATGGTTATTCCTAAGAAAAGATTTGTGAGAATGATATTGTGAGAATGATACGGTTATTTCTAAGAATAAAATGGTTTGTGAGAATGATAGGGTAAAGTTATCAAGTGGATTTTTTTTATACAACTAAAATAACTGAGTGGGGCGGTGGTTTCTAAGTTAATCACACCACGTGGTTATTCACTTTTTTTGTCAAACTTTGTGGCTTGGACACATTTGTACACAGGCCGAGTATTTTTATTATATTTTGTCAACTTTGTGGCTTGGACACGTTTTGTCAAATGATTTATTAGATTTGTTATTTGGTTTGTCTGATGGGCCATCATCTAAACTAAACGAATATGGCTTATTTTTTAGCAAAAGTTTGGAGTTGGTATTATATCGTTTGACGGGACGATCACTAATTTACACGAAGATATATAGTGGTTGGATTAATTTGTTGTAACACTCTCATTTTTCGTATCGGTACAGCGGAAGGGTCTTTCAGAGTGTTACGGGATAGCACAATAACTCCAATCATAGACAACACATAAAAATGGTTGTACAAGGTTTAACAAACATTCATTCGATAAAAAGTTTTAAAAGTGTACAACAGGTCTCAAATTATACAGGTCATTAAGTTTACAAAACACAGATCGAATGAACATTTTTAATATTAAGTGTGGGCCATCAGAGTCGATCTCCATCCGGATTACCTTCAAGCACCTGAGATAACAACATGCAAAAATCATATCAGCGAATGCCGAGTGAATTCATAGAGTTTAATGAAAACCGTTATATAAAAACAATCATTTACAATCATTTAAAATCAGAACACAAGTATAATATCGGAAGTAAGTCCACATATTGCTAGTCAGGCAATATATATCAAGCGTACATCTGAAACTGTCCATGAGACCGTAGTCTCTATATTACCATGATAGGTAATATATTCATCGTAATAGCGTCGTTATCGTTTTGTATTTATGTTTTATATAGTAGGATTATTATTAGCCGCATGACATTGTTACCTTACTACGAAAACAGCGGGCCGCGAACCCGACAAACAATTTGCCCATCTAAGTTAGCGTGTCGTCACAAAAATCACGCTGTGGAATCTTCTCATACATAAATTCGCTTACCAATCAATGTGGTACGACGGGGATCAACCGTCAAGGCGCGAACTGGGGTGATCATCCCCAAATAGTACTATCAAATGCATAAGCGTCTACCAAATCCCGGTAGTTCACAATTCATGCTAATGGGACTTTAAGTGACATAACCTAACTACTAATAATCCTTTTAGTCTCGAATATAGGGTCATAGCATCATTCGGGTCCATATCATTTAGCATACAATCGGGACTACTTGTGTTCTATTTTTATAAAAATCTAGCATGTTATCTCCCTCGCGGGTTTACAAATCATTTTATAAAACATTTAAAAGAGTGCGAGGCTATGAACTCACGTTGTTAATGAAAGGCGGATTATCGGCTACGGGCGTGCTTCGGTCACGGAAACCTATATAAATAATAATCGGTCTTAGACTCGGTCCAATGACTTTTATCAAAATAACAATATACATATGATCATTTTGTACATATGGTGATGATCAAGTGTGTTTATACATCCTTGTTTACTCATTTTAGTGTTTACGTCTTGGTAACGTCTTACTAGTTCACTAGTTTTACCGATTTGCCTATTTTAAGTCCATTAAGCCTTTTATAAGTTCTTTAACTTGCTTTTATCCATTTTATACCTATATGATCAGTATATATACTTTTCATGTTGGGCCCAAATGGGTTAAGCCCAATAAGCTCTTTTTACAAGTTTTTATCTTATTAAGTCCAATTATTAGTCCAATATGTTTAGTTAGCTCGTAAATGTCCGTATTTCTTATAGTTCGGGTTTTATCGGTTTTTACTTGTATTAGTTACCTATACATCAGTATATGACTTTTATAAACTTTACATTAGACGGGTTTGGTCGTCTAAGTTTTATTTGGCGAAAAACGTTAATTTTACGGCGATAGCCGAAAAAGTCGTAAAAATCAAGTTTATAGTTTTTATTACTTATAAATATTATTTTTACCACCATTTATATAATTTACCCATTTTATTAACCTTTTATACATTTATATAAATAAGTTTTATAAGTTAGTGGGTTTATATTATTACATTTTATACATTATAATGTGAGTGCTTATATAATAATAATAAACATTATTTCCAAAAATCTGATTTTTAACTTCATGTTCACCATTTTTACCATATCTAGAGTTCTATAATGACTTAGAAGCTCATTTTTGGATGACAAGTTCTTCATAATATGTGCTACATATAACTTAGTTATAGCTACTGCCCATTTTGATTTTAAGTTGCCTTAACAGTCCCTACAAAACTGCTTATTCAGATTATACCACCTAACTTGTTTTGATCATATCTCACTCTTTATTTTGATTCCATTGCATGGCCAACTCTCACATGTGTATAACATCATCTACTTACTGTAAATGGATCAAACCATGCAACTTTATCAGTTCATATTTTAGTTATCTACTGTTTTTATACAGCAAACTAAATAATCAAGATTTTAGCTTCATTTCTTATAGTTATCATCATTTTTAAGCATATTTATCAACACTTGATCCCCACACAACATTTTTATCATCATATATACATCATATACATATACAAAATGAAAGAAAATACATTTTTTCTTTACAAAATAACAAAAGAAAAATGGAGAGGATGATCTTCTTTACCAATCCAAGTAGATTTCTTGTTTTAGGAAGACAAGAACTTGATGAACACAACAAGTATCTCCAAGACCATCAAATATCAAGAACATAGGTTGGAAAATCAGCCCTAGGACACAAGCAAATCACCTCCAAAGATGTTAATATGGCCACCAAATGATCAAGGCTTCAAGAGAACACCTTAATAGGACTAGTAAACATGTGGTTTATGGCTAGAAAAGATCAAAGATGGTGTTTGTTGGCTTATTTGGGACGGCAAAGGGAGAGAGTTGAGAGAGTTTTGGTGTTGAGTTGCATGTGAGAAATGGTGTAAATGAAACAAGTTGCTAGTTTAGCTAGTAAGTGGTAAAGGTTAGCTTAATGTGTAAGCATATGCTTACACTTGTTGTAAGCTACTTAACTTGATGCCACATTGGTGTTGTGGTGTCAAGTGTAGCCGTCCCATATTGCTAGTGGGGTGGGACAAAGTGTTTTGTCCCATCTCACTAGTTTACGGGTTCTCGATTCTAGTTTTCTCGATTTGCGTGCCCTCGGGTCGTTTTACGAAAAACGTTTTTATAAATTATGAATCACCGTCACAAAACGAATCCAATAAAAATTGTCTCATCAAACGGAGTTCAAAAACGTAAATACGTAATCCTAAGGTTTACGGTTTAGTCGTAAAAGACGCCAAATTATACACGTAAGCCCAAATTTTAATCCGTAAATTGTGAGTTCGTCAACCAACACAAAAATAAGTTTCAAAATATTATACGAGAAAATATTTCACTACCTGAAAATGTTAGATTTGTCACAGCTTTTCCTCCTAAAAGGGATCAACGTCCTCGTGATCCATTTCATTTGGATGTCCGTTTAATATTGAAATCGAAGAGGTGCGGATATTTCTTCCACATTTCATCCTCTCGTTCCCAAGTATACTCCGGTCCATGCTTTGAATTCCATCGGATCTTGACAATAGGTATCCGACTTTGTTTCAGTTGCTTTACCTCACGGTCCATAACTTCTACGGGCTCTTCGATAAAATGCAACTTCCCATCTATTCGAACCTTACCTAACGGAATTTTCTCATCACTCACTGCTAGACATTTCTTCAGATTAGATACATGGAATGTGTTGTGAACACCATGAAGTTCTGGGGGTAACTCTAGTTTGTAAGCCACCGGACCTACTCTAGATAAAATCTTAAAGGGTCCAATATAACGGGGATTCAATTTTCCTCGTTTCCCAAATCTTATAACGCCTTTCCATGGCGATACTTTCAACATTACTCGGTCACCCACTTCAAACTCCATTGGCTTCCGCCGCACATCCGCGTAACTTTTCTGTCTACTACGGGCAGTCAACAACCTCTTCTTAATCTGAACTATCATCTCCGTAGTCTCCCGGATCAATTCCGGTCCCGTGAGCTGGGTATCCCCAACTTCACTCCAACATACAGGAGATCTACACTTCCTACCATACAAAGCTTCAAACGGTGCCGCCTTAATACTAGAATGGTAACTATTGTTATACGAAAACTCTGCTAACGACAAATGTTTATCCCAATTCTTACCAAAGTCTAACACACAAGCTCTCAACATATCTTCCAAGTTTGTATCGTCCTTTCACTCTGCCCATCAGTCTGGGGGTGATAAGCAGTGCTCATGTCGAGATTCGTTCCCAAAGATCTTTGGAGAGATTTCCAAAAATTCGATGCGAATCTAGGATCTCGATCTGAAATGATCGATACAGGCACTCCATGCTTGCATACAACATTATCAAGGTATATCCGAGTCAGCTTCTCTAGTGAGAACTGCTCCTTAACCGGAATGAAGTGTGCTGATTTGGTCAGTCTATCGACAATAACCCAAATCGAATTGTTTCCAGATGATGTTCTAGGAAGCTTGGTGATAAAGTCCATCGTAATTCGCTCCCACTTCCATTCAGGAATCTTAGGCTGTTGAAGTAGTCCTGATGGCTTTTGATGTTCAGCTTTAACTCTAGCACAAGTCAAGCATTGAAGAACATACATAGCTATGTCAGCTTTCATATTCGGCCACCAGTACAACTTCTTCAAATCATGGTACATCTTATCAGATCCCGGATGAATGGAATACTTAGATTTATGGGATTCTAACATAATCAAATCTCTTAAGCCTCCAAACTTAGGTATCCACATACGACCTCTTAAGCATTTCACTCCATCAGCTCTAACCTCTAAAGGATCTCCTTCTCCTCGGAACCCTTCATTAACAAAATTCTCCTTCTTACAAGCTTCTATTTGCGCATTTCTAATTTGCTCAGGCAAATTATTGTGCACGGTCAAGACTAGAGAACGCACCCTGATAGGCTCTCTATCTTTCCTACTCAACGCATCAGCAACAACATTGGCTTTTCCTGGGTGATATTTTATATCACAATCATAATCACTTAACAACTCTATCCATCTTCGTTGCCTCATGTTCAATTCCTTCTGGTCGAGAATATACTGTAGGCTTTTGTGATCGGTGAATACCGTACACTTGGTGCCATACAGATAATGTCTCCACAACCTAAGAGCAAAGACTACAGCTCCTAACTCAAGATCATGAGTAGTATAATTCTCCTCATTCTTCCTTAATTGACTAGAAGCATAAGCTATCACTTTCTCTCTCTGCATCAAAACAGCTCCATAACCTCTAAGAGATGCATCACAATACACTACAAAATCTTCACTCCCGTCGGGTAACGATAAGATTGGCGCACTACATAATTTTTGCTTCAATGTCTGAAATGCTCCATCTTCATCACTTCCCCAAACGAAAGGTTTATTCTTCTGAGTAAGCTTAGTCAAGGGTTTAGCTATCAAAGAAAATTCTTTAATGAATCGTCTATAATAGCCAGCCAATCCTAAGAACTGTCGCACTTCCGTTGGCGTTGTCGGTGCAGACCAATTCTTAATAGCTTCAACCTTTGCAGGATCAACATGAATTCCATCTCTGTTAATCACATGACCAAGAAATTGCACAGAATCTAACCAGAAATCACACTTCGAAAACTTAGCATACAACCTTTCATCCTTCAACAAATTCAAAACAATCCTCAAATGTTCTCTATGTTCATCTTCATTCTTAGAATAGATTAGAATATCGTCAATAAACACAATCACAAATTTATCCAAGTAGGGCTTGCACACTCGATTCATTAAATCCATGAAAACCGCAGGTGCGTTAGTTAACCCAAATGGCATTACTTGAAATTCATAGTGTCCATAACGAGTTCTAAATGCAGTTATAGGAATATCTTCTTCACGGACGCGAAGTTGGTGATATCCTGACCGCAAATCTATCTTAGAATACACACTAGATCCTTGCAGTTGATCAAATAAATCATCAATCCTAGGTAAAGGATATCGATTCTTAATTGTCAACTTATTCAGTTCCCTATAATCAATGCACATACGAAAAGATCCATCCTTCTTCTTAACGAACAAGACTGGAGCTCCCCAAGGCGACGAGCTCGGTCGAATAAAACCTTTATCAGACAACTCTTTAAGTTGCTCAGATAACTCCTTTAATTCAGAAGGGGCTAATCGGTAAGGCGCACGTGCCACCGGTGTAGCACCAGGAATTAAATCGATTCGAAACTCTACTTGCCTTATCGGTGGAAGTCCCGGTAAATCTTTAGGAAATACCTCAGGAAATTCACAAATAATAGGTACATCTTCCAATCGTTTCTCCCTAGACTCATTCCCGGTCACTTGAGCTAAGAATAACTCACAACCGTTCCTGATGTACTTTTGGACTTTAATACATGAAACGATTTTCAAACGGGATTCACCTCGACTACCATCAATTACTAACGTCCTATTCCTAAGAGGAATCTTAACCTTCTTCTCTCCACATAAAATAGTAGCATTATTCAACGACAACCAATCCATACCAATAATAATATCAAAACTACCTAATTCTATCAACATCAAATCAATCGGAAAGGAATGGTTCAAGAGATTTAGAGAGCATCCTTCTAATAGCTTATTAGTTTTCACTAATATACCATCAGCCAATTCCACCTCGTAACTGGTACTTATCTCATCAGGTTCAATATCAATAAGGGCACTAAATTTAGTGGATACAAAGCTCCTATCGGCACCCGAATCGAATAAAGCAACAGCATAATGATTGTTGAGTAAAAACGTACCGGTAACGACATTCGGATCCTCTTTCTTCACCTCAATTGTTCCAAGTTGGTAGATACCACCCTGGGGGTTTCTTCCAGGTACAATCGCTTTCAACTAGGGGCATTCCGATTTCCTATGACCTTCTTCATTACAGTTGAAGCAAATGGTTCCCTTCTTACACCTTTCAACCTTGTGTCCAAGCTTTCCGCAATTTCGGCACTTCCAGCAGTCGCCAGCATGCCTCTTGTTGCCACACTTAGGACATCTATCATCGTTGCGCGGTGTATTGTAGGTAAGAGCATTTGCATTCCCCTTTCTCTGGTTCTGACGGCGATTGAAATTCTTCCTATTATCACCTCTATCTACACGATCACCGTCTCCCTTTCTTTTCTCACCTACACGGGCTTCATCTTCCTTATCCTGAATTATCTGTCCAATGAGTTGGTAAGCCATTCGAACAGCATCATCAATGGTCAGTGGTTTAGATGATGTCACGTCCCCCCGGATATTCCTGGTCAACCCTTTCACATATTGCTCAATTCGGATCTCTTCGGGTTCAACCAATCGAGGACATAGCAAGGCCAACTCATGGAATCGGTTCGTGTAACTATCAATGTCCACACCTTTCATTCTCAGATGAATCAACTCTTGTTCTAACCTAATGATCACACTACGAGGACAAAACTCCAAAGTCATCCACTTCTTAATTTCAGCCCAAGGAGTAGCATTAGCAGCATCAAGACCCATGAAAGCAATTCTCCCGTTCCACCAAGTCAACGCACGACCTTTAAGAGTAGCCATAGCAAAAGTCACCTTATCTTCCTCCTTACACTTACTAATCCTATACACCGATTCAATCTTTTCAATCCACTGGCTTAATCCTACAGCACCTTCAGTTCCATTAAAAGGTAGAGGTTCACACTTCATGAACGTCACATAAGTACAACCACCAACTTCAGGTGCATTCGTTCCAAGTCCTCCTACATTTCCTCCAGCATTAGCATTCACATTATTAGCATTCACATTCACATTAGTACCGCCAATTCCACTACCACCAACTCCACTACCGCCAGCTCCACTACCGCCAGCTCCACTACCGCCAGCTCCACTACCGCCAGCTCCACTACCGCCAGCTTCATTTCTAACATTTGCCATAAATTCAGTCATAGATGCGGTAACTTGCTCCGTAATAATCCTACGTACATCATCCTCAGTCACAGCCTTCTTGGGCGGCATAGTTCTATAATTCCACAATTTCAAAGTATTAAGCATTCTCCCAACAAAGGATTTATATAATATGGATTGAATTCATAATCAAGATACAAATAAGGCACAATATGGAATTCAAGACAAGATACATATTTCATTCGATCTGAAACAAAAGTATTGTCTTAGTACATCCCATATCAAAGTTCTAGCACTATATACACTCAAAATTCGTGCCAAGTCTATTACTAACAAGTCGGTTCAGTCAAAGCTACAAACACAAAAGATATAAAGGTCACTAGTAAACACAGACTGGTCTACTGAGAACCGCTAGATGGTCCATCATCCATCGTCTTCTGAATCTTCGTCGGACGATCACTAGACACATCTTCAGCTGGGCGCTTACGGATTACTCCTCTTTCAACCATGTCAGCATAAAATCTACTATTCCATCCCACAGATATATTCAACTCCTTTTCGGCTTTCTCACGCATCGCACGAGCCACACTCAACTGAATCTCCATAGAATTCACCTTTCTCTTCATAGCAGCATACTCACCACTTTCCAACACCGATAACCTCCTAAAAGCCTCATTCAAACCACGTTCTACATCACTTAAATCCAAACTAAGCAATTCTCGCTCTTTTTCGCCAACCTTTGTCTTCGACTCCAAATAAGCAACCTGAGTCTGAACAACACCTAATCCAACCTCTGTCACACAACTCTTAACACGGGAAGCATCTAGATCACGTCTCAAGGCCCATGGTGCAAGACCATCAATATGAGTAGCCTCTCGAGTACTAGACGACTCTCATATCTCACGTCTACGAGTAGCAATACCATCGGTATCGTCAGGTGCATCGTCATCCTCATCCTCCTCTGATTCAGAATCAGATTCAGACGATTCAGACATTTCATCCCTAGGTAACTCATCCTCAGAATCAGACAAACAAACTGGTGAGGGCAAAGGCTCGCCCTCTGGAACATCATACAGATAAATAAGCTCGGTCTCCTCATCGTCATCAACCTCAATATCTATACCTATATCCTCCTCGACATCCTCGTCGTCAATCTCGTCATCTAAATCATCTAACCCAATCTCATCATCGTTCTCAATATCTACATTCTCAATATCCACATTCTCAATCTCATTCTCAATATCCACATTCTCAATCTCCACATTCTCTACTAAGTCAACCTGAGGGGCAATCTGATCTCCTAGTCCTAACTCGGGCTCGGGATCCTCAAATGGTTCCTCCTCATCATCAATATCAAAATCTACTAAGTCTAAATAAGGATCATCTTCTATATTAGGTTCGGGAATAGCATGGTTTTCTACAGGAATATTAGGGTCAGCCATGACAATCTGCATTTATATATATATCTCGTATTAGGATAACATACTAGTTAAACAATTACATAATGAAATCACGATATATACATATATATATATTAAATTATATATATCAAAATATATATCTTCTCAATAGGGCTTGTTGGTAACGTTGGAGATCTCTGGCACCGTTATAGTCAAAAGATTTTTCAAATATTTTCTCAAATGTTCATTGTCAAAAGATTTTGAAAAGTTTTGTTCAAAACCTTGGTTTTTAAAATCTTTTGTTCTCTATAACGAGAGCTCTGGTACCAAACTGTAACACTCTCATTTTTCGTATCGGTACAGCGGAAGGGTCTTTCAGAGTGTTACGGGATAGCACAATAACTCCAATCATAGACAACACATAAAAATGGTTGTACAAGGTTTAACAAACATTCATTCGATAAAAAGTTTTAAAAGTGTACAACAGGTCCCAAATTATACAGGTCATTAAGTTTACAAAACACAGATCGAATGAACATTTTTAATATTAAGTGTGGGCCATCAGAGTCGATCTCCATCCGGATTACCTTCAAGCACCTAAGATAAAAACATGCAAAAATCATATCAGCGAATGCCGAGTGAATTCATAGAATTTAATGAAAACCGTTATATAAAAACAATCATTTACAATCATTTAAAATCAGAACACAAGTATAATATCGGAAGTAAGTCCACATATTGCTAGTCAGGCAATATATATCAAGCGTACATCTGAAACCGTCCATAAGACCGTAGTCTCTATATTACCATGATAGGTAATATATTCATCGTAATAGCATCGTTATAGTTTTGTATTTATGTTTTATATTGTAGGATTATTATTAGCCGCATGACATTTTTACCTTACTATGAAAACAGCGGGCCGCGAACCCGACAAACAATTTGCCCATCTAAGTTAGCGTGTCGTCACAAAAATCACGCTGTGGAATCTTCTCATACATAAATTCGCTTACCAATCAATGTGGTACGACGGGGATCAACCGTCAAGGCGCGAACTGGGGTGATCGTCCCCAAATAGTACTATCAAATGCATAAGCGTCTACCAAATCCCGGTAGTTCACAATTCATGCTAATGGGACTTTAAGTGACATAACCTAACTACTAATAATCCTTTTAGTCTCGAATATAGGGTCATAGCATCATTCGGGTCCATATCATTTAGCATAAAATCGGGACTACTTGTGTTCTATTTTTATAAAAATCTAGCATGTTATCTCCCTCGCGGGTTTACAAATCATTTTATAAAACATTTAAAAGAGTGCGAGGCTATGAACTCACGTTGTTAATGAAAGGCGGATTATCGGCTACGGGCGTGCTTCGGTCACGGAAACCTATATAAATAATAATCGGTCTTAGACTCGGTCCAATGACTTTTATCAAAATAACAATATACATATGATGATTTTGTACATATGATGGTGATCAAGTGGGTTTATACATCCTTTTTTACTCATTTTAGTGTTTACGTCTTGGTAACGTCTTACTAGTTCACTAGTTTTACCAATTTGCCTATTTTAAGTCCATTAAGCCTTTTATAAGTTCTTTAACTTGCTTTTATCCATTTTATACCTATATGATCACTATATATACTTTTCATGTTGGGCCCAAATGGGTTAATCCCAATAAGCTCTTTTTACATGTTTTTATCTTATTAAGTCCAATTATTAGTCCAATATGTTTAGTTAGCTCGTAAATGTCCGTATTTCTTATAGTTCGGGTTTTATAGGTTTTTACTTGTATTAGTTACCTATACATCAGTATATGACTTTTATAAACTTTACATTAGACGGGTTTGGTCGTCTAAGTTTTATTTGGCGAAAAACGTTAATTTTACGGCGATAGCCGAAAAAGTCGTAAAAATCAAGTTTATAGTTTTTATTACTTATAAATATTATTTTTACCACCATTTATATAATTTACCCATTTTATTAACCTTTTATACATTTATATAAATAAGTTTTATAAGTTAGTGGGTTTATATTTTTACATTTTATACATTATAATGTGAGTGCTTATATAATAATAATAAACATTATTTCCAAAAATCTGATTTTTAACTTCATGTTCACCAATTTTACCATATCTAGAGTTCTATAATGACTTAGAAGCTCATTTTTGGATGACAAGTTCTTCATAATATGTGCTACATATAACTTAGTTATAGCTACTGCCCATTTTGATTTTAAGTTGCCTTAACAGTCCCTACAAAACTGCTTATTCAGATTATACCACCTAACTTGTTTTGATCATATCTCACTCATTATTTTGATTCCATTGCATGGCCAACTCTCACATGTGTATAACATCATCTACTTACTGTAAATGGATCAAACCATGCAATTTTATCAGTTCATCTTTTAGTTATCTACTGTTTTTATACAGCCAACTAAATAATCAAGATTTTAGCTTCATTTCTTATAGTTATCATCATTTTTAAGCATATTTATCAACACTTGATCCCCACACAACATTTTTATCATCATATATACATCATATACATATACAAAATGAAAGGAAATACATTTGTTCTTTACAAAATAACAAAAGAAAAATGGAGAGGATGATCTTCTTTACCAATCCAAGTGGATTTCTTGTTTTAGGAAGACAAGAACTTGATGAACACAACAAGTATCTCCAAGACCATCAAATATCAAGAACATAGGTTGGAAAATCAGCCCTAGGACACAAGCAAATCACCTCCAAAGATGTTAATATGGCCACCAAATGATCAAGGCTTCAAGAGAACACCTTAATAGGACTAGTAAACATGTGGTTTATGGCTAGAAAAGATCAAAGATGGTGTTTGTTGGCTTATTTGGGACGGCAAAGGGAGAGAGTTGAGAGAGTTTTGGTGTTGAGTTGCATGTGAGAAATGGTGTAAATGAAACAAGTTGCTAGTTTAGCTAGTAAGTGGTAAAGGTTAGCTTAATGTGTAAGCATATGCTTACACTTGTTGTAAGCTACTTAACTTGATGCCACATTGGTGTTGTGGTGTCAAGTGTAGCCGTCCCATATTGCTAGTGGGGTGGGACAAAGTGTTTTGTCCCATCTCACTAGTTTACGGGTATTTCTCGATTCTAGTTTTCTCGATTTGCGTGCCCTCGGGTCGTTTTACGAAAAACGTTTTTATAAATTATGAATCACCGTCATAAAACGAATCCAATAAAAATTGTCTCATCAAAAACGGAGTTCAAAAACGTAAATACGTAATCCTAAGGTTTCCGGTTTAGTCGTAAAAGACGCCAAATTATGCACGTAAGCCCAAATTTAAATCCGGAAATTGTGAGTTCGTCAACCAACACAAAAATAAGTTTCAAAATATTATACGAGAAAATATTTCACTACCTGAAAATGTTAGATTTGTCACATTTGTTTAGGGGTTTTATTTTTGGAGTGAGCCGTGTTTGATTTGGACTCCGGTTTGTCTTATCAACATTTGAGCCGTTAAAATTATTTGAACCGAGCAAAAGATTTTTTTTTCCAATCAAAGATCCAAGAATTTGTCATCAAACTTTCAATGGATTTTTTGAATTCGACATCGAACGAGGGAAAATTGCATCTTTTGCAAGACAAAGTTAGAGAAAGTGGCATCACTTCATTTCGAATGCTTCAGTCTCATCTTGTAACTCTTTCATCGATTCAAGGAGGGAGCGAATTTTTGACAATCTTTGGTCAAGATCGTCATATATTCATCGACTCTATATTCACCACTTTGACCCAACTCGCCGAGCAACTCAATAATGAAAACTTCAATCACTCTGCATCGGCACTTGCATATAGGACTCTTGTGACACAACTCACACCATTCCTCCAATACAATATCATCAAGTCTGAAAGTTCAGTGATTTGCCAATCTTTTCTTCGAGATACACATACCGAGCTTCGAGTTTTCCGTGATACAATATTGAAACTCATGACATCGGTCTCGTCTTCGATTTATCAACGATCACAACTTCAGCAAGCGTATGATAATGGAGTGCAAGAATCAATGACACAGATGCAAGAGGAGAATGGTCATAAGGTTGACAACGTGGAGCCTAACGATGGCAAGAGCAAGGAATCAGGAGGACAACATGATACCAGTGGCACGTCGGGGAATGTTCACGAGATCTCTCTTGATGACACCTTACCTGTTTATGACGAAGAGCCTGCAACCATGGTACAATGTAATGTTGTTTATGATGTATATGCTGCTGACATGCCGCATATTGAGCATTCTGAACCTAATTATGACAAACATGGGATGGAAAAGCGTGATAGAAATACCACTTTTGATTCATTCGATTTGAGTCATAATGGGGGAGAAAGTGTTCAAAATGCTATAGTACATCATGATAAATGCTTTATAACTACCTCGTTAACTGATTCTGATTCCAAGATTAAAGAGCTCGAAACGATCGTAGCTCGACAATCAAAAGATCTTGAGGATGCCAAACTTGAATTTTCTAAGAAAACGGACAAATTTGAAACATACTTTGAAAAACTTGAAAAGTCAAACGTTGTTCTTGAAATAAAATTGGATCAAACTGTTCTAGATTCTAAAGCTGAAAAGGATAATCTTTTGAAACAAATTAAGTGGCTTGAATCTAAGTTGGCATCCCAAGATGAACTGCTCAAAGAGAATGAAACGTTAAAGGCTCAAGTACAGGAAAAGGTCTTTGCTATAGCTGCGTTGAAAAACGAATTGAGGAAAACTAAAGGAACTAGTGTGGATACTAAGCTTGAAAAACCATCAATCTTGGGGAAACCGCCTACAAATCAGTTCGTTAGACAACCGACTGCATTTATATCCGAGCGACCACAATCCTCGAGACCGCGGTTTGCCTCCCAAGTTGATTTGGTTCATTTTCCTAGACCAGTCACTCCAGCAACTAGGCCTATTGTGATAAAAACAGCTTTGGCAAGACCTAATCACATGATTGCCTCTAGTTTCCCTTAAAATACCAAGACCACGTCTATAACTAGTTCAAATGACGTTTGCCATAAATCTGGTCTAAGGGAAGTTATGCAAAAGACACATGTAAGAGATAGCAATGTCAATCCTAGTCAGATGCCTTCTAGATTACCCAACACTGCTAACCATAGCATGTCATCTCCTAGGAGCATCGATCAATCATCTAGGAATTACTCGGACATTAAATATGCTACTTGTAAATCATGTAGAAAATGTGTCTTTACGGCAAATCATGATTCTTGTGTCAAGAAATTACTTGATGAGGTGAACTCCCGTGCTAGAATTAAGTCCCAGTGGATAGCTAAAATCAAACCCTTTGGTAAAGTTTGGCGCCCCACTGGTAGAACTTTCACTCTTGTAGGAAACGAGTGCCCTTTAACTAGGATAGTCTCCGATTCTACTAAGTCTACTAGGGAGGAAACTGATAAAGATGATACTTCACTTAAGCCTAAACTTAAGGTTTTCTATAAAAGGAAACGTTTGCCCGCCAAGACTAGTGAATCATCTACTCAGGTCATCTCTGACACAAGTAAAGCCAACCGTGAACCCCCACGTGCTTCTAAAATAGATATATCTAACCCATGCAAAAGTATACAAACTCCTAATGAGAATGCAGGTACCAAAGTTGATGTTCCAAAAGAACGAAGCGGTCCAATCGTTGTATACCGTTCAACTAAGGACACTCTTAGAGTTTGGTTGCTGAAGAAGCAGATATCGGAGAAACAAGTGTCTCAGGGGATTCATGGCTAAGCTCACAAAGGACTTACAGTCACATCACAGACTGTAACTCGTTCATCAAAGAATGGAAAGTTTATCGCCGATGATAAACTTATCCTAACAACGAGAAATTATTTTTTCTCGGGCATGAGCTTATATTAAAACATTCCAAGTTTTTAAGCTCATGCACAATGGCTCACATTCAAATCACAGTATGTGACCCGAACTTCAGAGAAAGGGAAGTTTATCTCGACAACGATAACTTACCCTCAAAACGAGAAATTAAATTTTCTCGGACACGAGCTTACATTTAAACTATTCAAAGGTTTTAAGCTCGTGTAAAAGGCTCATCGTTAAATGGCAGACGATGACCCGGACTTCAGAGACAGGGAAGTTTATCTACTCAATGATAACTTACCCTCAAAACGAGAAATTAAATTTCTCAGACACGAGCTTACATTTAAACTATTCAAAGGTTTTAAGCTCGTGTAAATGGCTTATCGTTAAATATCAGACGATAACTCGTGCATCAAAGAAAGGAAAGTTTATCGCCGATGATAAACTTATCCTTACAACCAGAAATTAATTTTTCTCGGGTATGAGCTTATATCAAAAAACATTCGAAGTTTTTAAGCTCATGCACAATGACTTACAGTTAAATGTCAAACTGTAACTCGAATTTCAAATAAAGGAGAGTTTATCATTAATGATAACTTATACTCATAACGAGAAATTAACATTTCTCGGTCATGAGCTTGTATTAAAACATTCGAAGTTTTAAGCTCAGAAAGGAAAGTGTATCTTTTAAATAAGAGAACTTCTCCTCATAACGAGAAATTAACCTTTCTCGGTCATGAGCTTTCCGTTAAAACAGTCAAAGTTTTCAAGCTCATGAAAAATGACTTCTAAGTAAATGTCAGCTTAGGACTCGTTCTTCAGATAAAAGGAAAGGTTATCGCCGATGGTAACTTGTCCTTACAACGAGAAGTTTACAACTTCTCGGACTTGAGCTTTCCTAAGATATTCCAAATCTTAAGCTCAAGTAATTGGTTTTCAAAACTTTGAACACAATTTTTCAAGAATTTCTCAAAAGGTTTTTCTAAATCTTTCAAAATTGTGTGTTCAAAAACGTTTTGATAAAAAGAGCATGTCTTCTGGAATCGATAATATTTACGAACCTAGAAATGTCATTCAATAATGACACGGGGTTGTAAATAAAGTTCGAGCAGAAGTTTAAGAGATTTAAAACATATTCCATATGGTTTGCTATTATTTCTGATAGTAACCCGCTTTTGACATTGAAGTCAAGCATTTCACCGGAAAGC
The DNA here is from genome assembly GCA_025667525.1 of Glebionis coronaria. NCBI lineage: Eukaryota > Viridiplantae > Streptophyta > Magnoliopsida > Asterales > Asteraceae > Glebionis > Glebionis coronaria. The sequence goes on from JANFOE010001240.1 coordinate 203,098, forward strand.
TTTGACTTCAGAATCCGAAGTTATCAACTCCACAATACGAAGTTTGGTGCAATTGATATCTACATACTAGACGATGCGACTACTCAAACGACGACTACAGCTCTTTAAGTAGAACACGGGTCAACAATTGAGGGGGAGCAATTGTCAAGCGTTCAGATTATTCGATGCCGAAAAGTGCCAATGTTCACAAGTTGGTGTCAAGACAATGATATCAAATTGTCCATGTGGTGTAAAGGAGAAGATAATTTCAGAAGTTACGAGGAAGACCAACATTCGTGAACAAGAACCATGTGCTTCTTTCATATGATGTTCTCCATCATTCAGGTCCAACCTCGTAAATTTCTAATCTTGTGAATACATTATCATATATGATCTTTTCACGTGATAAATACCTTACACTTGTGTTTAAAAGGTATTTAATTTACGTTTCAAGTACACCCTCATTAATTTGAGGGGGAGCTTGTGTAATTCATGAAGATAATTGGATTTGCATCTTTCTTCCCAAATTTTCTTAAAATATTATTAAATCAATTGATATTAAAAACATCGATTGGGTTAATATTTTTAATATGGGGGAGAAAATGTGATTTAATATGGGAAATTATTAATCATAAATGGTTTGACTTAACGTGATAGCTCATCCCGACATGTGCGAAATGTTTTCGGATATCGTGGCATATGTTAAGGGGGAGCAAAATGGATTTGCACTTCAAAATGGATTTCATGGTGACATAGACTTACCCAAAACATCTCTATTCACGACGGTGAAGATTGTGGTGACATAAGGATGGTAGGATAGGTTAAAGTCCAATGATTTCTCTAGAACCGGAGGAATCTTCCCAAGGACATTCCATAGCTAGAAATAGTAGTCCTTAGGAAAGATGGAGAAAGATTGTGAACGTAGCTGAATGCCAACCAAGTACTTAAGTTAGCACTGGAACAATCACAACAAGGTGATAGTGATGACGTATTGGTAAGCATTGAAGGGGTTGAAGAATGAAAAAGAATTGTAAAGATAAAGGGTGTAAAGAAAGAAGCCCTCCTTACAACTTTAGGCAGAAACCGGGTCAATACATATGCTATTGAGATCATTTGTTAATGATTCTCGATATTGAAGAAAGACATCATGGACCCAGTGATGCAATGCACAACCCTTCCCAGCTAACTCAAATATCTCTTAAAAGATATTTGTTTTAGTCACACGGAGACAACACGTTATCAATTGATTTATTCACTCCGAATAAATTGATATTGAAATGGTGGCACTCCTCTCCAGCCTCCGATCACTAAAAATCCAAAATGCACGATCGAGTCTAGAGCCATTTGAGATCATCAAATATCTCATTAGGACACAATTTCATTATTCCTTGCTTGTTCACACAATGTGAAAAGTAAGAAAGATATTAAGAGTCCTACGCAAAATCTTCATGATCTTGCCTGAACATCCAAGTAATACGAAAGTATTTACAATGAAGATGGAAATCCTTCTTGAACGAACATCAAAAAGCTCATGGTAGATGACTTGTGCGATTCTTTATGAATCAAACTTGTGATAACTGGAAAGCAACAGTTGTTTAATTCTTAATTGAACTTAAACACGTTCCAGGCCTCTACGCAATATCTTTGTGATCTTGCCAGAACACTCAGAGTGACACTCTATAATGTTTACGGTGATGAGTGGAAATCCTTCTAGTGTTAACATCAAACAGCACTTGGTAGGTAACTTGTAAGATTCTATATGAATCAAGCTAGTGACAACTGGAAAGCAACGATGGTACGATTCTTTAATGAATCAAACTTGTTCCAGGAACATGAATTGACGGCTTCAAATCATGCGGATATTATTATCCAAATGATTCACTCTTTATGCTCGCAGTCAGCTTTGGACGGTCGAGTAAAGAGAACGGGTTTACCCGCGAAATCTTGTCAAGGAGGTTCTTAATTGAAACTACCTGTCACAAGTACGATATTTTATATCGTCCAACGGTCTTCACCGACCGGAGGTAAAATGCTACCGAATTAGAATGAAATGTTCAAGGCCATTTCATCCGTGTATATGGTTTGTTGCTAACTGTCTTATGCAGTGTAACAAGAATGTAGCATTGCGGTGTATAATCCAGAAGAAGTTGTCAACACATGCTAATACTATATGCACTTAATACTTCATCAAATTCTAGAAAGTCTAAAAGTCAAGTCTTCCGCTGTATCAAACTCTGAAGCTTTCAAGAATTACGAAGGTATAAGTATGTGGAACATGAAGTCACAAGGAGGCAAATATCACAAGTGATGAATGCACAAGGTCAAGGCAAGAGAACATGCTCAAGACTAAAGTCAAAGATCTCATCAGCATATTCACAAGAACAAGATCGAAGACTCAAGCATAGTATGCTAGGTTTAAGATTTTGTAAAATGGTGTGACCTCCCTTTGGGGGATATTGTTGGAAATATGTTTTTCCAAGGAAAGTCTCGGTCACATCATTATTAGCATAGATCACGAGCTATATACTATTTAGGACATTGTAACTTGGAGTGACCTCCCTTTGGGGGAGATTGTTGGAAATACGTTTTTACGTATTTAGAAAGGATCGGTCACTCCAAATATAGATACAATTATTGGGCTCGTGATCTAATGTATTAAGGTATAGCCCATATAGCCCACATGTAGGGTGGGCTATATAAACCCCCCTCCTAGCATGTTAGGAGGGGTTGTTGAACACTTACATTTCACATAATCCATCTTTCTTTTCATTCTCTCCTTTCTCTCTCTTCTTTCTCTCTCTAAGTTCCTCCATTTCCTATCCATATCAATAGATAATCCAACAATGCCTAATCCTTAGAAAACATTGATCCTTCAAATATCTTAAAATTCTTTTACCGACTCCCATATGGATCTGACTAGGATTGTGCATGAACCTTGAGAGTAAACTTGCGGCAAACATTGATGTCGGGCCTTGTTGCTGTGACGTACAATAATTTCCACACGAGACTTCGATAAAGTGTAGCGTCCACTTTACTTTAACCGTCTTCTTTCATGAGCTTCTCATACACAATCAAAGGAGTGTCCTTCGGTTTGTATTACGACATATCGAAAATTTTCAAAATCTTCTCGACATACTTTTCTTGACAAATAAATACGCCTCCTTCTTGATATATTTCCATTCCGAGAAAATGATTTAAAAGTTATAAATCAATCATCTCGTATGTTTGCATCATTTCATTTTTGGAAACTTCAATCATTTTCTTGTTGTTCCCTGTGAACAAAAGATCATCGACATAGAACGCTACAATTAAAATATCATTTGTACCTTGATTTTTAACATAGGTCAGCTCGCTCGTGCTTTGATCAAAACCTTTTTTTTAAAATAACCATCGATTTGGCTATACCACGCTCGCGGTGCTTGCTTAAGCACGTAAATAGATTTCTTCAACTTGTAAACTTTTTCTTCTTTTCTTTGAAACTCGAATCCTTGAGGTTGATTCACATAAACTTCTTCTTTTAGTTCACCGTTTAAAAACACTGACTTGACATCGAGTTGGTAAAGTAACCAACCCATCTGGCCTACTAGTGAAATGATTGCTCGAACCGTATCCATTCGAGCAACTGGAGCAAATATCTTTTCGTAGTCAATTCCTGGCTGTTGTGAGTAGCCTTTTGCGACTAGTCTCGCCTTGTTTCTTTGAACGGAACCTTCTGCATTGTAGTTCACTTTGTAAACCCATTTCACACCAATAACGTCTTTGTCTTAAGGTCTGTCTGTGAGCTCCCATGTGTTGTTCTTTTCGATAACTTGAATCTCGTCCTCCATCGCTTTCTTCCATGATTCCTCTCTAACTGTGCTTCTTCAAACTTTTCTCGTTCTACATGACAAAAATTAGCATTGTATAATTCTGTCAATGAACGAAATTTTTGTGGTGGTGGACTTTGAAATTCTTCATCAGGTTCTTCGTTGGATACTTCTTCATGTGATGTTGACTTTCATCACTTTCCACATGCGCTTCATCCTGCATATTTTTAATGGGAAACCGTCTTTCTTCCCTTTTTTCTTCTTCCTAATTCGAGGAAGAATTTTCATGAAAGATTACATCTCGACTAACAATTACATTTTTTGTTTATAGGCTATATAATCTATAAGCTTTTGACTTGCTACTATAACCTACGAAAATGCACTTTTTACTTTTCTCATCTAACTTGTATCTTTTTTGCTTTGGTATTTGAGAATAACAAACACACCCGAAAACTTTAAGATGTCTTACTGAAGGTTTTCTTCCATTACATGCTTCAAGTGGAGTCTTGTTATCGAGGGCTTTTATTGGACTTCAGTTCAGCAAATATATTGCTGTGTAAACTGCTTCTGCCCAAAAACTTTTTGGTAAACAATTCTCGTGCATCATTGATTTAACCATTTCTACATCGGTTTGATTCTTTCTCTTGACTACACCATTTTGTTGAGGTGCCTATCGAGTTGTAAGCTGTATGTGCATGCCTTCATCCTCACAAAACTTGTCAAACTCTTTTGAGTTGTATTCCTTTCCTTGATCACTTCTCAAAATTTTGATAAAACTCCTCGTTTGTTTTTTGACAAAAAGTTTAAACTTTTTGAAAATTCTAAAAACTTGAAATTTTTATTTCATGAAATAAACCAAGGTCATTCTACTAGAATCATCAATAAGTAGAATGAAATACAGATGATTACCATGAGATAGATTCGTCATAGTACCACATATATATGTGGTACTATGAGGAATCTATCTCATGGTAATAATCTATATTTCATTCTACTTATTGATGATTTGCCAGGGAAGGGGTCGAATATTGTAGTGTATATCGGTGTGTACTAGCTCGAGGATTTCATTGGCTCTCCAAGCGACTCCTTTCGGAAATGGTTTTCGATGATGCAATCCGAGCGCACACCCTTCACAAACTCGTTCAATCTCCTGAATTTGTTGCAAACCTCCAACCATATTTTCTGGTGGAGTAATATTAGACTTTGGAAATTAAGATGTCCAAGTCTCATGTGCCATAACAAAGCTTCATATGCGGTTGTGGCTTTCAAAGCAGTGTGTTCTTCATATCTGAAAGTGACCGGAAATCTTCTATTCAGCCCCATTATTATCTTCTGCGTTAACTCTTTATTTCTTCCTTTTTTATAAATAGTACTACCTTTTCCTTCAAAAATAACAGAGTATCCATGCTCTACAAGTTGTCCGACACTAAGCAAATCTTGTGTAAGGTCAAGAACTAGTAAAACATCATATATATATTTAATACCTACTTTCGTCTTGACCGGGATCTTACCTTTTCCCATGACTTGTATAACTGATCCATTTCCTATTTTTACTTGAGAATTTCCTGCAACGTTAATATCGACCAAAATACTTTCATCGCCCGTCATATGGTTACTACAACCACTGTTAAGAAACCATGCGTCACTTCTTTGAACGTTAGCTGAGTGACAAAAGAAAACATTTCCGTCTTCTTGTCTTTCTTCTATAAAGTTTGCCCGTTGTTGGTTCTTTTCTCGACAATTTTTTTCTAAATGACCAAATTGATTACAATTGGTGCATTTATACTTTCCTTTGAACCAATAATCTTTTTCTTCGTGATTGTCTTTCTTGCAAATAGAACACTCGTAAGAGTCTCCATTGCCAAATGATCTTTTTTCAAAATTTCCTCGGTCTCTGAATCCTCCGTAACTTTGTACACGTCCACGACCTCTAAAATTTCTGCTCCACGACCACCTCGGGATGAACTCTGTGACACCCTGGGTCGGGTCAAAATATTGCGGCATTATCAACTGGGATGTCACAAGTGTGGATCGATAACACATAGTTCATAGAGCATAAGATAAGAGATTATTCAAAACAGATTACATGATCGCTATACAAATTTATAAAAATTTTCTTCAACATGTCATAAGTAAAATGTTTATTTTTCCCAAATAGAACCCCTGACGAGTTCTACAATGTAGATTACCATGATGCTTGAGTCCATGCACACACCACGTACTAACTTCATTTTCTTGAGAAAAACATGCTTAGAGGGTCAACATAAAGTTGGTGGAATTTACAGGTTTAGTAATAATTAGTTTGGACATACATCAATCATAGAAGTAACAATGCACAAAGCATTTTTACTAAAAGGTAGATTACATTTACTATTACTCGAAAGTGAAGCTTAACCTTCCATAGTCCTCAACAGATGAGAACTTGGTGTCCTACAAAAAGACACCCAAACCCAGTTCCAACATGGTATACATCTGTTGTCCCGGCCAAGGCACAGTGAGCATGACTCACCCAGATGGGATGGTCAATCCCAAATAGATCTATTTATAATATTCGAGCAATTTTAATAATTTAACAGTTTCTATAATAGTCAATCGAAATCAAGTTTATACAATTCAGTTATGTACAATAAAATAGTTGCATGTTTTACCACCGTAAAGGAAAAGTTTATCAATAGTTCATATGGGGCTGTAAACTCACCTGGGAGTTGGCAATAGCTGTATAATACGAATATCCAAATAATGCTCACGCCACAAGCTATGCCTAATCAAATAGTGTAGTCTTAATAGATAATACAAGGAACGTATGTGTATGCTTATAAAAATTTTTAATCAGTTTATTAATGCTACAATATTTATTTAAATAACTGTAGTACAAATATTAATACTATCCATTTAAACTTGTATTTAAGTATCATATTTAAGTAAACATAAAATGTTTTACTTATAATATTAGTTTATGTCCGTAGTACATGTATTAATAATAACCATTTAAACTTGTAATTATGTTTCTCGTTAAGTAAAATAAATATTTTACTTATAATTCTAGTATATGTACTTGTATTTATTTTATTAATCATTTATATAAATTCGTCCCATAAAAGTACATAAGTACATGTATTTAGTTTACCTTTATGCATAGATTTTATACATTTTATCTCATAAAGTAAAATTTAAATATATTATTTTGTAAAGTAAAATATCAATATTTTATTTACTTTAAAGTTCCCAAAATTTTTCCAAACATTTATAAAATAATTTATAAGTTACAAGTTTAAGAATTTATACTTTAAATCCTTATGGTTTAGGGTTTATTTAAGTTTTACTAAATTTAAAATAGAATTAGGGTTAGGGTTTGTTAAAGTTTTGGAATATGGCAAAACTAGTTTCTCCATATTTGAAGTAAAGTAAAACTCTTGGATTTTACATATATAGTACCTAGGGCTTGTTATACTTTCGGGTTATGGTAGTTTTGTCCTCCTAGTTATAACTAGGTTTTATAACTTTCATAAAATGATAAAAACAGTCCCCTGGCTTCTTTATGTTTCGGCTTATTACAAAAGTGGTCTTTAGGGTTATGAAATGACAAAACAACTTTTAGAAACTTCCAAAATGGTCCCTAGGGTTTAATATGCCACGGATGGTATTTATTAAACTCTAGACTTTCGGATAATTACATTTTTAGTCCTTGTGTTTAATAGTTTATCAAAACAAGTTTCAAATGTCACGGTTTTAGTCCTTAAGTTTCATAAATTGTCATTTTAGTCCAAAAGTTTTTATAAGTTATATTTTATTATAAAAACTTTTATTTAAATATCTAAAACATTAAATGGGCTCACTAAATGGTCCAAAAGACTATTGGGCTATTTAATGGGCCTAAATATATTCTTAAGTCCATTAAGGTATTAAGATTAGTTAAATGGGCTTATTGGGTCCATTAAGTCTTGGACTAATGTTGCATAGGCTTGATTAGTCCATTAATACTACTTTTTCATTTTATGTAAGTAATAGTCTAGGTTTTCTCATAAGCTTATTATTAGCTTATCCATATTTAGTTATAAACCTTAATAAAAGAATAAAACTCAAAGTTTGTTTTATTTGGTGTATCAAATGAGATCTAGATTTGCTACAACGTTGCATGCAAGTCATAAGCTCTAATATGAGCTTATAACTCATGGCTATATTAAGCTATAGCTTATTAAGATAAGTCAAGACTTGTTTTAAAGTTGCATGTAATCATAAGAGTCCTAAAATAAGATCTAAACTATGTTTAAACCTAAAAATCAATCACAAGTCCATGTATAGACATATATAGCCCACGGCTATAAATTTAATCTTGGTGTTTCCAAGATGAGAGTTTTAGCTAGTTTTGTGTTTTATAATTATTTATAAAGTTCAACATGTTTATCTAGTTTTGTTACATGTTCCTAAGGCTATCATGAATCTAAGAAAAACAACATATAACCCACGGCTATATTATTTTGCCCAAATGTTTCCATAAAATCTTTATGCTTGTTTTATGTTTATTAGGTTAAGTAAGTTCTTAACACTAGATCTAGGTTTTACATAGACATGCATGTACATTTTAAATCCCTCCAAGGATATATATATATATATATATATATATATATATATATATATATATATATATATATATATATATATATATATATATATATATATATATATATATATATATATATATATATATATATATATATATATATATATATATATATATATATATATATATATATATATATATATATATATATATACATATATATATATATATACATATATATATATATATATATATATATATATATATATATATATATATATATATATATATATATATATATATATATATATATATATATATATATATATATATATATATATATATATATATATATATATATATATATATATATATATATATATATATATATATATATATATATATATATATATATATATATATATATATATATATATATATATATATATATATATATATATATATATATATATATATATATATATATATATATATATATATATATATATATATATATATATATATATATATATATATATATATATATATATATATATATATATATATATATATATATATAGCCCACGGCTATGTTTATACACATAAAGTGTTTTAGTGATTTTTAGTTGTCCATTATACATGTATAAATACATATTCCATTGTTTAAAACTTAGTACATAAATCATAGATGCCTATTTAATTATGCCGTGACCTTTAAGGTCATGGTTCTTTTCATGGTTTTGAGTTATAACAAGTTTACTTATGAGATTTGTGATTATTAGTTAACCATAATCCCAAAAGTAATGTTTATAACCCACGACTACATTTAAATCCATAAAATGATTTATATTATTTTTAATCAAGTTTTAATCATAGAATACTAGTCATAGGTTTCTTTATCAAATGTTTTTAACCATGACTAATGGTATTCCAAAATATGCTGTGACCTTAGATGGCCATGGTTTTATCAATTCTTGATTTTTAACAAGTTTGTTTCATATGTTTATAGGTGGATGTTAATGTATGCAAGTAAAAATGAAGAAAGTATAAAGAGTAATACCTTCTTGCTAAAGTTACCAAGGGAGATCTAAAGAACAAGGGAGATTAGGGATATAATCTTGATGAAGATGAAAACCCTAACTATAACCAAGCCGTGGCCCTTATGGATTCGGCTAGGGCTTGCTATAATGATTCTAAAAGGTGGAGATACTACTAAATGATTAGTAGTAAAGATGAAGACAAAGATCTAGGGAAGTTAATGTATGTTCTTGGTGGTATTCGAATGATTTGAGAGAGAAAGGAGATGAGAGAAATGAGATTTGATTTGCATGAGTGAGAATGATGAGTGTGTGTTTTTGGCTTAAAGAAGAGAGAGAAGGCCAAGGCAAAAAGGCATGATTGCCTTGGTAAGAACTCTTATGCCAAGTGTATGCTCTTACATTTCCAAAGCAACTCTTCTTCTTCCACATAGTGGGTGTGTGTGCCGTGTCTGGCTAACCAAAAGAAAGGTGGGATTGTTGTGGGCTTGTGTTGGGCTAGAACAAAAAGGGAAAGGATCTTGGGCTAGTCCAAGATGTTTAGTATGCATATGATGTACCCATATACATACACGGCTATGTATGCATGATGTGACATTGTTCTCAAATTTTGTTAAATGTTATGTATACATAATTAGTTATACATTTCATTACTTGTTCTTCTAGTTTTTAAGTACATGATTTAAGTTATGTACTTATTTACAACAAGGATGTAATGTAAAAGTATAAGTACATAATGGACAAGTTCACACATCTTATAGGAATATAACACATGAGGGAGTGTTCTAGGATTATTGGGTGAAATTTTATTACATTAAATCATGGTAAAATCATAGATTTTACAACACCACCCTGTTAGTTTAGCTTTGTCCTCAAAGCTACTAAAAACATAGTTATCTTTTAAGTGAAAAGATGTTCTAAGTATACAGGTTTGTTTTACACATGCTCATAAACAAAAGGGGTGACGTCGATGTGAAGTGATCTACATCCGGGTTGCTCTAGTAATGGATGATGCTACTACTATGGATGGATAGAAAGCAATGCAAAGAGATATTTATCCGGATCGCACTATACATCTGATTGAGCAATAACAGATGCTGCTACTACTATGGATGGATAGAAATCAATGCAAAGAGATCTTTATCCGGGTCGCACTATACATCCGATTGAGCAGTAATGGATGCTACTGCTACTATGGATGGATACAAAGCAATGCAAAAAGATCTTTATCTGGGTCGCACTATACATCCGATTGACCAGTAATGGATGCTGTTACTACTATGGATGGATAGAAAGCAATGTAAAAAGATCTTTATCCGGGTCGCACTATACATCCGATTGAGCAGTAATGGATGCTACTACTACTATGGATGGATAGAAAGCAATGCAAAGAGATCTTTATCCGGGTCGCACTATACATCCGATTGAGCAGTAATAGATGTTGTTACTACTATGGATGGATAGAAAGCAATGCAAAGAGATCTTTATCCGGGTCGCACTATACATCCGATTGAGCAGTAATGGATGTTGCTACTACTACTGATGGACAGATGGCGATGTAGAGAGATCTTTATCAGGATCACACTATACATCCGATTGAGCAGTAATGGATGCTGCTGCTACTACTGATGGACAGATGGTGATGCTGGGAGATCTTTATCAGGATCGCACTATACATCCGATTGAGCAGTAATGGATGCTGCTGCTACTACTGATGAACAGATGGCGATGCAGAGAGATCTTTATCAGGATCGCACTATACATCCGATTGAGCAGTAATGGATGTTGCTGCCACTACTGATGGACAGATGGCGATGCAGAGAGATCTTTATCAGGATCGCACTATACATCCGATTGAGCAGTAATGGATGTTGCTGCCACTACTGATGGACAGATGGCGATGCAGGGAGATCTTTACCAGGATCGCGCTATACATCCGATTGGGGAGTAATGGATGCTACTGCTACTACTGATGGATAGATGAGGGCTTTTTCAACAGGGTCGCGGTTACATCCTTCCTAGAGTTGAGAGAGGACCAATGGTGTTATGGATTTGGTTAGGAGGGCAAATCCACTGCAATTGGTTTCTGGTATGAGGAGGACATGCCAGCATGCTTTATATGTTGGGAAAGCTGGGGATGCACTACTCCTGCATCCTTTTCACTGGTGAAAGATATGTTATATCTCCACACCCGATGGTGAAAATTTGGGGGTTGAAGGTAAAATAAATAATTTTTTTTAACTAGAACCCCTCCTGCGTCAACAACTATACATGAAACACTTGCTGATATACCTCAAAACTGTGGGATGCAAACATTAGTTGATAGGACTAAAACTTCTACCCAACAGAATGGTTAAGAATATTGTTGATGGTGATTGGGTAGGGAGTAGCAAGGAATCTGCTTCATTCGCAGCGGGGCTGGGCGAAAGAGGCACAAAAAAGAAGTAACTCCAATGATGGAAATAAAAGAAGATACCAAGAATAAAGAAGTCCGCATCTTGTGGGATGCTGCAAAAAGGGTCATGCATCCACTATTAATGGTTCAAAACTTGCACAAATTTTGACTTCTAAGGAAAGGAAGTCATTCATTCCAAGGTTTGGTGGATGATGGTATTGTCGAACTAATTGGTCCTGAAGAGAGAAAAAGGTTTGTCCGGAAGCATGGGGCATTCAATATCTCTTTACGAGGGATGTCAAACGCAGCCCTACAAAATACACCCATTGTGAGTTGGACATGTCTTTTAGGTTTAGGGTTGCCTAAGATGGCAAACACAACCCTGCAAAATACACCCATTGTGAGTTGGACATGTCTTTTAGGTTTAGGGTTTCCTACCTCATCAATTGGGGAGGAACAGGTTAGAAAAAATAGGACATCCTTTTACCAAATATTTTAGGGCTTTGGTGCCGTAGATGACACTAAGTCTAGTGTTGATTATGTCGGGTTTACCATCACCTCGTATAATCATGGTTTCATCTCCCCAAGGTATATGAACCATTTTTTTGATCACATATGATAACTACACGATACTTTGCTAGCCAATCCATGCCAATAATGAAATCAAAGCTACCAAGACTTACCGGAATCATATCAATATTAAACGGGTGATTGGAAAGGTTTAAGGTACAACCTCGAATGATGGTGTCGACCGTCACAACTTTTCCGTCGGCTAGTTCTACACTATAGTAAGGGTCTAAAAGTAAAACCCGTATTTAAATCGGAAAATGTAAATACGCGGTTTAAATCATTTAAACTATTTATGTATTAAATTAAAAAAAGAGAATCTTAAAAACGAGAGTTAAATACAAGCATACGATTACAAAAAAAAAGTTAATTGTAAAGGCCCATGGCCGATTTTAGTTTAAAGAATGGAAAGAAAAGAAAAATTTTGGGCCCAAGCCCATTGTAAAAAAATAAAACACGAGACTTTAACCCCTCCCTCCCACACAGTCGAACAAAAAAAAGATTAGGGTTTCCTAAACCACCTTGTAGCCGCCGGATAATAGAAGAAAAGAAAGGAGGTCGGGCTTTGTTTTGATCTAGTAATCCGTGTACTTACCTTTCCATTATCAAACTACTACGGTAATCATCTCTTCTTTATATCAGTTTATATAATCACGAAATAAGTTTTGATGATCAAGGAGAAAACGTTTTTTTTAAATAAATCAAAACATGCGCATGAAATAAAGATTAGGGTTTTGGTTGGTGATTTCATGTGGAACCGAGACATGTATATGTCTCGGTGGTGTTGTTCTTATCAAGCCACAGCCGACACCCCTATTCGGGGCTATATTCAAAAAAAAAACAGTGGGATGGTTACAAGTCGGGTTTTGGTTAATAGCACGAAAACCGAGACCTTTAGGGTCTCGGTGTGACCCCGTTTTGGCCCATCCGCGACCCACTAAGGGGCCGGTGTTAGTTTCATGTGGTCGGCAGCAAACCACAACCAAACAGGGGGTGCGTTTGGGTCTGCAGTAGCATAAGGGTGCGTTTGGGTCTGCAGTAGCATAAGGGTGCGTTTGGTTTATATAAACAGTGGGAAAACGTAACCTAGTAGTGGGAACTAAATGTTTAATCAGTGGGAAAAATGGGACATAAAATCTGGATATATTGAATAACATTAGCGATAGTTTTGCGACAGTTTTTCTGTCGCAGAACTGTTATATGTATGTAGTTTTAAAAGGGACAACTTTTAGCGACAGTTTTTAGTGACTCAGTTTTCTGTCGCAAATTCATATAGGCGGATTAATCATAGTTTGTTGATTTGTTTAGTGCGACCGAGATGGGGTATCTCGGTAAGCTCGGGACGTTATTATAATGAATAAAATGAATATTTTTATATTATACCTTTTTAATCTAGTTATTTTATAAATGTTTAAAATATATTTTAAATGTGTTAAATTAAAATAGTTTTTTAATATTTTAAAAGGGTATAATTTTATTAAATGAATTAAAATATTTTAGGAACTTTCTAATTTAAGAAATTTTCTATTTTTAGCGGGATACTTAATATAGTATTACTATAGCGTCAGAAATACACTTGTACCGTAACTATAGTAGAACGATAATACATTAAAATGAGTTATTATAAGATCAGATTTATCAATTAATATACGTACAGAATTTCAGAAATAAAATAAATAAATGAAAAGCCAATAAGAACATGAAATTAAATAGACGGATATTAGTTAGCTTATTCGCGCCTTTTATTTATGTAGCTCGCGTGAAGTCTGAGTAGGAGTTCTACTTGTATTATTGCAGTCAATTACTGGACACGAGGTACGAATTTCCGTCCTTTCAGTAAGGACTTCCTTTCTATGCATGATTAGGATTCCCCAACTGCAGCCAAATGTTTTTCCCATATGTGTTTATGCTTATCAGAAATCATGTTAAAAACGAAATAAGTTGCCTGAGCATTATATACAAGCACGACCAGTTTATGTACTAGTTACGGAGGTACCGTAACCACGACACTAGAGGCACCGATGTCGTGACTCACATGCAGGAGAGTGATATCCTGCATCGTCCCACTCATGTTCAGTTTGGCCATTTTATATGTATGTTTAGTGGGGCGTATGGATGCATCCTAGGCTTATCAGTTTACAAGTTATTAGGGTGAATGTGGTGTGTGCTCTACATCCTTCACATTGGAGCTGATCCCTCCACCCAGCACAGTATTTAGAGGTCACCCCTCTACAGTTATTTAGAGGTCACCCCTCTACAGCATGACGAGGTCTCCCCTCCAGTTATTCATGCACGGTTGTTACAACACGTGACCTATATAAGCTCTGGCAATTAAAATACAGTAGATGCATGTTTTCAGATTTAATAGTTATAATTCAGTTTCAGTATGTATGAACCAGGGTTCTCAAATTTATAAAGATTTCTACCACATGTTACATATCAGTCTCATAGCTTTATTTGTTTTCATCTATTCCATTACTTTCAGTACATTCTTATCATGCTTTTTATCCGTTCACTGAGCGTTATGCTCAGCCGTAGTTTCCTTTCATGTTTCCAAACGACAGGTACACAGGGACGGTCTTAGGACTTCTAAGAGAGTACGTGCATTTGGATGGGAGCTATCCAGACTCCTTTATTTTTATGCACACATTACATTACTTTGGTTGTTTGGACACTGTTTCGTCCTTTTCTTTCAGTACTTAAATCTTTATATTTTGAGCTTATGTTTGGACTACCGACGTTTGATTCCGGTATTTCTGTATGGTCAGTTAATGTTTAAATACATTGCCTTGCATGCTTTGATGACACGCCATAAATACACCTAACTGTCCATTTATCCAAGTGGGGTGTTACAATTATGGTATCAGAGAGCAAGGTTCGACCTGTAGGCTCTAAAACTTGACCTGTGACTAGTGAGTAGTCACCAAGAACTTCCAGTATTTTGGCGTCGTTATCTTCCATGCTACTCATGTATTTTATCAGTCGGATTTTCAAAATTTTGATTAAGTAAACGGTTGGTACAGGACTGGCCATACTTAATCGCATGTGCTTTTCAGCGAACTTTTCGTTATGGTGAACTGACCATAGGCGTTCACCCTTGCCCGTTTAAATTTTGTATAGATGAACTGACCATAGGCGTTCATCCTTAATCATGTCAGATTTATGTTTCAGTTAATTGTCATTTTGTGAACTGACCCTAGGCGGTTACCAGTATTCATGTCATATTTTGTTGGCTATGCCTTCATGAATTACACTATGCATTTTTAGATTTATTACTCCAGGTTCTGACAGTTTTATCGACTTATCCTCTGTTATTTTATATGCCACCCAGACGCGAAACCGAGAATGATCCTAACGCAGCTTCCATTGCTGTTGCTGTTCATGCTGCTATACAAGCCATGTTACCCCAAATTCGTGATGAGATCCGAGCTGAATATCAAAATGGACCTCAGCAGAATAACAACCTTCCTGCTCCACCACCTGCCACTTTACCCGCTTGGCTAGATTTGTTTAACAAACAGAAACCCCGACTTTTTGAGCAGACTGTAGCTCCAACTGACGCGGAAGACTGGATCTATCATGTAGAGAGAATTTTTGGAGCTATGGTTGTGGTGATGCTTTCAAGGTTAGGCTTGCAGTTTACAAATTGGAGGGTCCTGCTCTGCATTGGTGGAGGTCTCAGAAACTGTCCAATGGGGGAGATGCTTGGGAGCTTGCATTGATCTGGACACGTTTCAAGACGATGTTCTATGACCAGTTTTTCCTGCATGCGGAGCAAGCTAAACTAAAGAGGGACTTCCACGTCATCCGTCAGAATCATGGCGGGAACAGTATAGAGTTCATGCACCGATACCTCAGGATGGCTGGATTCTTAGGGGAGGCTGCGGGTACCGCAGAGGAGCAAGCGAAGCAATTTCGCTGGGCTCTTCACTCTAGGACTGCAGATAGGCTGGTGAGTGCCACATTCACTAATGTGTCACAAGTAGCTAATGCAGCTCGTGATATTGAGATGCTTTTCGAGAGAGATGAGCTCGAGAATGTAGAGCGTCCGGAGAAGAGGTACATCTCATCCAACAAACTTAAACCATTTAACTCCCATTATTACTTGTCAACTTATATGTTATGTCTTATCTAATTATAATCTTACAGACACAGAGGAGGAGACCGATCCCAATCGGCTACTCCACATCAGAACTACAGGAACCACGGTCAGTCATATGACCGTAATCGGTCAGATAAGATGAGCGGTGGTGATAACTACCGCGGCAGCTCAAACTCATCTTGCAACTACATGTGATTCTTTAAGCTCCAGGAATACTAGACTATCTTGCAAAACATATCTTAATTTTTTTGTAAATTCAAACAGAGATGCTGGACAGGGGCGTGACCAAAACAACAGAGGTCAGCTGTTTTCCCGACCGGCAAATTCTGGTAATTTTAAATTTCAGTCAAACAGCCTTATTTCGGTTAAGTTATCAGAATCGTGACACGTGTTTATCATCGTAAATCAGGTTCTCAGCAAACCAGAGCTACTTCTACCGAGTATTCTTATCCCACTTGTATCACATGTGGGAAGAAATACACGGGACCTTGTCGTCGTGGTACGGGTAGTTGTTACGAGTGTGGCCAGCCGGGCCATTTGAAGAGGGATTGCAAGAGCGGGGATGCTGCCGGTACCTCAGGCCAGATTCCTCAGATTCTACCTCCACCACCACCAATACCACCAACCACTGGTCGTGTCTACACTACTACCCGTGAGCAAGCAAATAAGACCACAGGTACCATTACTGGCATTTTGTTTATACACGCACAGTCTGCCTGCGTGCTTTTCGATACAGGCGCCACACACTCAGTTATATCTACTTCATATGCTGTTAGAATAAACATGACCCCTACGCCACTAGACAGTGTACTTAGTATATCTACCCCCATGCGAGACTCTGTACTCATTACCCAGGTGTATAAGGATCTTCCTCTTGAGTTTGATGATAAAATCCGACCAGTCAGTGCCCTTCCTCTAGATATGTGCGAATTCAATATTATTCTGGGTATGGATTGGTTGTCGGTTCATCATGCCACCATAGATTGTCATGCTCACCAGGTCATCTTTGGTGATGTCCAGACACCAGAGTATATTCACCGGGGCTTCCTACCAGGAAAACATGTTCAGATCATTTCAGCTTTACAGGCTCGTACCTTACTATACCATGGTTGTGAGGGTTTCCTAGCTACAGTTCATGACACGGCTTCTGAGGCACCTTCAATTCATGATCAGCCAGTGGTGTCAGATTTTCCAGATGTCTTTCCAGAGGAACTCCCAGGCTTACCTCCCATGCGAGAGGTAGAATTTGGTATCGATCTCATTCCAGGTGCATAACCGGTATCTAAAGCTCCTTACCGTATGGCTCCGGTAGAGCTTAAGGAACTAAAAGATCAGCTACAGGAACTTCTGGAAAGGGGTTTCATTCGTCCAAGCGTGTCACCTTGGGCGCGCCGGTTTTGTTTGTCAAAAAGAAGGATGGTAGTATGCGATTATGTATTGACTACCGTGAGTTGAATAAGCTCACTATTCGTAACCGTTATCCACTTCCTCGTATTGACGATTTATTCAATCAGCTTCAGGGTGCCAAGCACTTCTCAAAAATCAATCTACGATCAGGCTACCATCAGCTGCGTGTAAAAGAGCAGGATATATCCAAAACTGCTTTTCGCACGAGGTACGGTCATTACGAGTTTGTTGTTATGCCATTCGGTCTCACGAATGCGCCTGCAGTATTTATGGACTTGATGAACAGAGTCTTCCACGAATTTTTAGACAAGTTTGTGATCGTATTCATCGATGATATCCTTATTTTCTCCAAATCTAAAGAGGAACATCTGAATCATATCCGTACAGATTTGCAGATTCTCAGACGAGAAAAGCTATATGCTAAATTTTCGAAGTGCGAGTTTTGGCTGAATATGGTGGCGTTTCTAGGTCATATTGTTTCTACAGAAGGAATCACTATGGATCCTCCAAAGGTGGAGGCTATCACCAAATGGCCGAGACCGACATCTGTCACAGAGATACGTAGTTTTCTTGGGTTGGCGGGTTATTACCGCAGGTTTGTGGAAAACTTCTCACGTTTGGCGTTACCTTTGACCCAACTTATGCGAAAAGGTGAGAAGTTTATATGGACCGAGGAGAGAGAAAAGTGTTTTGAGGAACTCAAGCATCGATTGATCTCAGCACCGATACTTACTCTTCCATCCGATACAGGTGGTTATTAGATTTACAGTGACGCTTCAGGAAAGGGCTTAGGCTGTGTTCTTATGCAGCATGGGAAAGTCATTGCTTATGCTTTGCGTCAACTAAATCCGTATGAGAAAAATTATCCTACTCATGATCTAGAGCTCGCATCAGTCGTTCTCGCCCTTAAAATCTGGAGGCATTATTTATATGGTGAGTCGTGTGATATCTTCACCGATCACAAAAGTCTCAAGTACATATTTACCCAACGAGAGCTGAACATGAGACAACGGCGATGGTTAGAACTGCTGAAAGACTATGACACTAATATTCAGTATCACCTAGGTAAAGCAAATGTAGTAGCAGATGCCCTTAGCAGAAAGTCAGGTATGATAAATGGCATCAAAGTTCAGGAAGACATTATTCGGGACTTAGAGAGGTATGATATTGAGCTCTTAGTACGCGGATATAGGGGATACTTGGCTAGTCTGAGGGTAGAACCGGATTTACTCTCTAGGATTAAAGCCGCACAAAAGGATGATGGTGAAATCTGGGCGATTGTCCAGAACATTGACCAGCAGACCAAATTTCGCATCGATGACGATGGTATCGTATGATAGGGTACCAAACTCTGCGTTCTAGAAGACCCTTCTCTCAGAGAAGCCTTAATGAATGAGGCTCACAGCTCTCCGTTCTCTATTCATCCAGGTTCCACTAAAATGTACCATGATCTTAAGCAGCATTTCTGGTGGAGTGGCATGAAACAGGATGTCGCAACTTTTGTGTCTAAATGCTTAACCTGCCAACAGGTTAAGATAGAGCATCAGCGTACCAGTGGTCTTCTTCAGCCGTTAGACATTCCAATGTGGAAATGGGACAAGATCTCTATGGATTTTGTCACTGGACCACCACAAACTCAGCGGAGACATGATGCAATCTGGGTTGTTGTCGATCGTTTGACCAAGTCGGCACATTTCATTCATATCCGTAAAGATTTCGCAGTCAATAAATTAGCAGAACTATTCACCAAGGAAAATGTACGATTACATGGTACACCTTCAGAAATTATATCAGATAGGGACCCACGTTTCACTTCTCATTTCTAGGAAGTTTGCATAAAGCTTGGGGAACTAGGCTCAAGCTCAGCACAACTTTTCACCCGCAGACAGACGGTCAGTCAGAGCGTACCATCCAGACCTTGGAGGACATGCTACGCGCCTGTGCATTAGAATGGACGGGGCACTGGGATGACTATATTTGCTTGGTTGAGTTTGCCTACAACAACAGTTGGCATGCTAGTATCAAGCATGCTCCATTCGAGATGTTATACGGCTGGAAATGTCGTGCTCCTATTTGTTGGGATCAAGTAGGGGAACGGTTGATTGAAGGACCAGAATTAATAGAATTGACAAATGAAAAGGTCGCCATTGCTAGGGCAAAACTGCAAGAAGCGCGTACTCGCCAGAAGAGTTACGTCGACAAGCATCGCAGAGATCTATCATTTCAGACTGGGGATCGTGTGTTCCTCAAAGTATCACCCGCACGCGGCGTCTGACGTTTTGGTCTCAAAGGCAAGCTCAGCCCTCGTTACACCAGACCGTTCGAAATCCTTGAACGTATCGGTGAAGTGTCATATCGGTTGGCGTTACCACCTCAGCTTTCACACGTCCACAACGTGTGTCATGTATCATTACTCAGAGGGTAAAACTATCATGAGCTTCACAAAGTGAATTATCCACTAGATCAGATTCGGGAGGATCTATCTTATATTCAGGAACCCGAAGCAGTTTTAGATCGCCAGGATCGAGTTATGAGAATGAAGACCATTCCTTTCGTCAAAATCCTATGGAGGAACCATACCGAGCGGGAGGCCACTTGGGAAACAGAGGAGTCTATACGGACTTCTTATCCTCACTTTCAGTTTTGATTCGGGTATGTCTTTTCAGCTTTTATGTCTTCCAGCTTATTAGCATTTTCGGCTTTTACTCCAGTCAGCTTAAATACCTTATAATTCAGGGACGAATTATTCTTTTTAGAAGGGAAGAATTGTAAAACCAGTACGGCCGTATCTTTAATTCGGGGACGAATTATTCTTTTTAGAGGGGAAGAATTGTAAAACCCGTACTAAAATCGGAAAATGTAAATACGCAGTTTAAATCATTTAAACTATTTACGTATTAAATAAACAAAAAAAAGAGAATCTTAAAAACGAGAGTTAAATACAAGCATACGATTACAAAAAAAAAGTAAAAAAAAAATGAAAAGTTAATTGTAAAGGCCCATGACCGATTTTAGTTTAAAGAATGGAAAGAAAAGAAAAATTTTGGGCGCAAGCCCATTGTAAAAAAATAAAACACGGGACTTTAACCCCTCCCTCCCACACAGTCGAACAAAAAAAAGATTAGGGTTTCCTAAACCACCTTGTAGCCGCCGGATAATAGAAGAAAAGAAAGGAGGTCGGGCTTTGTTTTGATCTAGTAATCCGTGTATTTACCTTTCCGTTATCAAACTACTACGGTAATCATCTCTTCTTTATATCAGTTTATATAATCACGAATTAAGTTTTGATGATCAAGGAGAAAACGTTTTTTTTTTAAATAAATTAAAACATGCGCATGAAATAAAGATTAGGGTTTTGGTTGGGGATTTCATGTGGAACCGAGACATGTATATGTCTCGGTGGTGTTGTTCTTATCAAGCCACAGCCGACACCCCTATTCGGTGATGTATTCAAAAAAAGAAAAAAAAGAAACAGTGGGATGGTTACAAGTCGGGTTTTGGTTAATAGCACGAAAACCAAGACCTTTAGGGTCTCGGTGTGACCCCTTTTTGGCCCAGCCGCGACGCACTAAGGGGCCGGTGTTAGTTTCTTGTGGTCGACAGCAAACCACAATCAAACAGGGGGTGCGTTTGGGTCTGCAGTAGCATAAGGGTGCGTTTGGTTTATAAAAACAGTGGGAAAACGTAACCTAGCAGTGGGAACTAAATGTTTAATCAGTGGGAAAAATGGGACATAAAATCTGGATATATTGAATAACATTAGCGACAGTTTTGCGACAGTTTTTCTGTCGCCGAACGTTAATATGTATGCAGTTTTAAAAGGGACAACTTTTAGCGACAGTTTTTAGTGACTCAGTTTTCTGTCGCAAATTCATATAAGCGGATTAATCATAGTTTGTTGATTTGTTTAGTGCGACCGAGATGGGGTATCTCGGTAGGCTCGAGACGTTATTATAATAAATAAAATGAATATTTTTATATTATACCTTTTTAATCTAGTTATTTTATAAATGTTTAAAATATATTTTAAATGTGTTAAATTAAAATAGTTCTTTAATATTTTAAAAGGGTATAATTTTATTAAATGAATTAAAATATTTTAGGAACTTTCTAATTTAAGAAATTTTCTATTTTAGCGGGATACTTAATATAGTATTACTATAGCGTCAGAAATACACTTGTACCGTAACTATAGTAGAACGATAATACATTAAAATGAGTTATTATAAGATCAGATTTATCAATTAATATACGTACAGAATTTCAAAAATAAAATAAATAAATGAAAAGCCAATAAGAACATGAAACTAAATAGACGGATATCAGTTAGCTTATTCGCGCCTTTTATTTATGTAGCTCGCGTGAAGTCTGAGTAGGAGTTCTACTTGTATTATTGCAGTCAATTACTGGACACGAGGTACGGATTTCCGTCCTTTCAGTAAGGACTTCCTTTCTATGCATGATTAGGATTCCCCGACTGCAGCCAAATGTTTTTCCCATATGTGTTTATGCTTATCAGAAATCATGTTAAAAACGAAATAAGTTGCCTGAGCATTATATACAAGCACGACCAGTTTATGTACTAGTTACGGAGGTACCGTAACCACGGCACTAGAGGCACCGGTGTCGTGACTCACATGCAGGAGAGTGGTATCCTGCATCGTCCCACTCATGTTCAGTTTGGCCATTTTTATATGTATGTTTAGTGGGGCGTATGGATGCATCCTAGGCTTATCAGTTTACAAGTTATCAGGGTGAATGTGGTGTGTGCTCTACATCCTTCACATTGGAGCTGATCCCTCCACCCAACACAGTATTTAGAGGTCACCCCTCTATAGTTATTTAGAGGTCACCCCTCTACAGCATGACGAGGTCACCCCTCCAGTTATTCATGCACGGTTGTTACAACACGTGACCTATATATGCTCTGGCAATTAAAATACAATAAATGCATGTTTTCAGATTTAATAGTTATAATTTAGTTTCAGTATGTATGAACCAGGTTTCTTAAATTTTATACAGATTTCTACCACATGTTACATATCAGTCTCATATCTTCATTTGTTGTCATCTATTCCACTTTCAGTACATTCTTATCATGCTTTTTATCTGTTCACTGAGCGTTATGCTCAGCCGTAGTTTCCTTTCATGTTTCCAAACGGCAGGTACACAGGGACGATCTTTGGACTTCTAAGAGAGTACGTGCATTTGGATGGGAGCTATCCAGACTCCTTTATTTTTATGCACACATTACATTACTTTGGTTATTTGGACACTGTTTCGTCCTTTTCTTTCAGTACTTAAATCTTTATATTTTGAGCTTATGTTTGGACTACCGATGTTTGATTCCAGTATTTCCGTATGGTCAGTTAATGTTTAAATACATTGCCTTGCATGCTTTGATGACACGCTATAAATACACGTAACGGTCCATTTATCCAAGTGGGGTGTTACACTAAAAACTGATGGAGTGACTTCCAATATTTTACTAAATTCAGTAGATATAAAGCTTCGATCTGCTCCGGTGTCAAGCAAGACAGATGCATATCGTTGATTTAGTAGAAACGTACCGGTGACGATGTTGGAATCCGGATTGGCTTGGGCATTGCCAACCATATACACTTGTGATGAAGTTCCCTTGTTGTCCTTCTTCTGGTTGGCCAACTTGGGACAGTTGGGTCTCACGTGTCCAGGGATTCCACATTCGTAACATACTACAGTTCTCTTTGGTCCACTGTTGCTTCCACCTGTGGGGTTTCGGTTTCCCTGTTGCCCACTTTCGCTTCCACGAGCATTGGACTTTCCTTTGTTGATGTTTTTAGGGTTGTTATTGGGTCGAACCGAGGTAACAACATTTGCTTGATATTCACGAGCAAAATGGCCTTGTTGGCCACACTTGTAGCATCCTTGACACTGACCTCCAACAACATGGTGATAGTTGCACTTTGGACACTTAGGATTGGATCCTGAGTAGTTCTTGGTACTGGTTGTGCGAGTAGTACCATAAGTTTGCCCAACGTCTTGCCTTTTGGAAGTCTGCTGATGTTGGCTACGGGAGCTTTCATCCGACTTTCTCTTTTTCTCTGTTTGCCTTTCAGACAAGTTGCGGGCTCATTTGTTGATTAGCTCAGGTGCGAATTCCATAGCACTTTCAACGGTAGTGGGTCGTGATGCTAGCACACTGTCATGAATGTTGTCAGGGAGTCCGCTGACATACTTCTCAATCTTGTCGTTTCTTTGAGGAAACATTCTGGTACACATCAAGCTTAAATCTTGAAATCTTTGGTTGTACCAAAGGATGTCATTGTTTTTGCATTTTAGATCCCACGGTTCGATTTCCAACTTCTTCATTTCTCCTCTAGGGCAGTACTTCTCAGTCATCCTCTCCTTAAGGTTGGCCCAGGTGAGAGTATAAGCAGTGTCATGTCCAAGGGTAGCGACAACAGAGTTCCACCAGGTAAGGGCGCTCTCGAGTAGTGTGTAGGTGGCGAACATGACTTTATTCTCGTCAGCACAACCACTGATGCGGAAAACTGTCTCTAGTGTTTCAAACCATTGCATCAATTCAACAACTCCTTACTTTCGTCGGTAGTATGAGGGTTTGCACTTCAACAAGTCGGGGTAAGAACAACCCCTATTAGTGTTGTTTCTGCGCAGATTGAGGTTTGGATCATTATTCACATTTGGATCAGCTTCTCTGGCTGCCATTGCTGCTATGATGCCCTCATTTATCAATTCCCTGAGTTGAGCAGCGGTGACATTTTGAGTAGCTTCAGGAAGTTCGGTGTTAGCGGCGTTTGAAGTGGTTGCATTATTGGGATTTGATCGAGTAATCACCATTTGTCTATAATCATACACAAAATGAGATTATTAGTTCAAGTGTTAGTACAGTTTTTTTATTATTTGCACGGGGAAAGATCATGCATTGATTTCATAACAAATTGGATAACCTGTCAAGATTTCATAATATAACACATTGCACAACAGATATAACATAAGAAAATGATTACATGCAAGTTTCCGTAAGGAATTAAACATTCATCGAGCATAGCAAATCCGAGACAAAGGCTTAGCTGGCCTTGTCCTGGGTAGTGGTACACATTGTCTTAAGTACATCATATCTAAAAACATATGTTCGAAAAGGAAAGGAACAAAACAAGGATACATCACAAAAGCTGAAAAGAAATAAAAGTACAAAAGTCCTATACCATGATAGCTAGGGTACAACCCATAAGCTGATCATGATGTACAAGATATCTAGTACATCTACTCTACTCCTGCCTAGGTGTTCTGTTGGATGAGGCGGCGCTGGTGGGGCTGGTGAAGCTGCAGATGCTCTCCTGGTACTCTATAATGTCCGAACTGTCGCTCGGGTCTCCTTAAGCATACGGAGTGCTGTCAGCAGCTGAGTCCGAAGTCTGACGACGACTCCTCAGAGATAATCCATCTCTGTAGTAAACCCATCGTGTCGGACGGTGGCAAGGTCAAAGAAAATAGACAGGGACTACTCCTGAGCAGATAGAGCAACATGGGTCTGATGCTGAAGACCCTCCAGGACATGGATACGCTGATGGAGACGATAATTCTCCTCCAATAGCCACTGTAATGCCTCGTCAGTCCCAGCCTGCACACCTCTGGCTGCCTAGGCTTCTCCCCTCATAGTGTGAGTGAGAGAGTCGATACGCTCATGGATGGCAGTGTAGCCCAATTGACCTGCTGTCAACAGGATGCGAAGGTCTGATATCTCCTGCTCCTGACGTGCGGCCAGTGCGGTGATCTGGGCTTGGAGAGGATCGACATGTCCTGCCCCGGAACCCTCCCCGATCTCGAAAGTGGAGTCGGGTATAGCCTCATACCTCCTCTGTCGAGAAAGTGGAGACTCTGGAAAATAGCCTGGTGGTAATGATGAAGGTATAGAAGATGGTAGGTCAGGAGATGCCCGGTCCTCCTTCATAGCGGTGGGGACCAGTATAGCTGATGCTGGAGCAGAAAAAGGGTCATCGGGAAGTACAGCTTCGATAGTCTAGTCATCCTCTGAATCCGAGGCCGATAACCATCCACACTGTACTGATCGTAGTGATGAAGGGATAACTGGAACAGGGGCTACCACTGGTAGGAGAGTCAGAGGTGCAGTAGGTGGAGTCATGATAGTCTGAAAATAATATTGTTTTAAATTTGAAGTAAGTATAAGCTTACAAACAAAAGAAAAATTATTATTTTTGGTTACAAGTTTTTTGAAGTATACCCCTTTTAAACAATCATCGCAATGTTTTAAGGTTATATATATTAATACTTATATATATATAATTATTTACCAAACCAAAAGAAATATCAATGCACACTTAGTTCACGTAACATACATACATGCCCTACGATCTACATGCTTGATTATTACGTTCCCAAAAAAAAATCCCAAAAGATTTTATAAAGTTATAGTCCAGTTTTAAATAAAATAAAAATTACTTTATTTTTATTTTATTTAAAAATTTATCTGATTCTCTATAACTAATACTCTGATACCATTCTCTGTGACACCCCGGGTCGGGTCAAAATATTGCGGAATTATCAATTGGGATGTCACAAGGGTGGATCGATAGCACATAGTTCATAGAGCATAAGATAAGAGATTATTCAAAACAGATTACATGATCGTTATACAAATTTATAAAAAATTTCTTCAACATGTCATAAGTAAAATGTTTATTTTTCCCAAATAGAAGCCCTGACGAGTTCTACAATGCAGATTACAATGATGCTTGAGTCCATGCACACCCCACGTACTAACTTCATTTTTCTGAGAAAAACATGCTTAGAGGGTCAACATAAAGTTGGTGAATTTACAGGTTTAGTAATAATTAGTTTGGACATACATCAATCATAGAAGTAACAATGCACAAAGCATTTTTACTAAAAGGTAGATTACATTTACTATTACTCGAAAGTGAAGCTTAACCTTCCATAGTCCTCAACAGATGAGAACTTGGTGTCCTACAAAAAGACACCCAAACCCAGTTCCAACATGGTATACATCTGTTGTCCCGGCCAAGGCACAGTGAGCATGACTCACCCAGATGGGATGGTCAATCCCAAATAGATCTATTTATAAGATTCGGGCAATTTCAATAATTTAACAGTTTCTATAATAGTCAATCGAAATCAAGTTTATACAATTCAGTTATGTCCAATAAATAGTTGCATGTTTTCTCCCCCGTAAAGGAAAAGTTTATCAATAGTTCATATAGGGCTGTAAACTCACCTGGGAGTTGGCAATAGTTGTATAATACGAATATCCAAATAATGCTCACGCCACAAGCTATGCCTAATCAAATAGTACAGTCTTAATAGATAATACAAGGAACGTATGTGTATGCTTATACAGATTTTTAATCCGTTTATTAATGTTATAATATTTATTTAAATAACTGTAGTACAAATATTAATACTATCCATTTAAACTTGTATTTAAGTTTCATATTTAAGTAAACATAAAATGTTTTACTTAAAATATTAGTTTATGTCCGTAGTACATGTATTAATAATAACCATTTAAACTTGTAATTATGTTTCTCGTTTAAGTAAAATAAATATTTTACTTATAATTCTAGTATATGTACTTGTATTCAATTTATTAATCACTTATATAAATTCGTCCCATAAAAGTACATAAGTACATGTATTTAGTTTACCTATATACATATAGTTTATACATTTTATCTCATAAAGTAAAATTTAAATATTTTATTTTGTAAAGTGAAATATCAAAATTTTATTTACTTTAAAGTTCCCAAAATTTTTCCAAACATTTATAAAATAATTTATAAGTTACAAGTTTAAGAATTTATACTTTAAATCCTTATGGTTTAGGGTTTATTTAAGTTTTACTAAATTTAAAATAGAATTAGGGTTAGGGTTTGTTAATGTTTCAGAATATGGCAAAACTAGTCCCTCCATATTTTAAGTAAAGTAAAACTCTCGGATTTTACACATTTAGTACCTAGGGCTTGTTATACTTTCGGGTTATGGCAGTTTTTGTCCTCCTAGTTATAACTAGGTTTTATAACTTTCATAAAATGACAAAAACAGTCCTAGGGCTTCTTTATGTTTCGGCTTATTACAAAAGTGGTCCTTAGGGTTAAGAAATGACGAAACAACTTTTAGAAACTTTCCAAAATGGTCCCTAGGGTTTAATATGTCACGGATGGTATTTATTAAACCCTATATTTTCGGTTTAATATGTCCTTGTGCTTAATAGTTTATCAAAACAAGTTTCAAATGTCACGGTTTTAGTCCTTAAGTTTCATAAATTGCCATTTTAGTCCAAAAGTTTTTATAAGTTATATTTATTATAAATTTTTTTATTTAAATATCCAAAACATTAAATGGGCTCATTAAATGGTCCAAAAGATTATTGGGCTATTTAAAGGGCCTAAATATATTCTTAAGTCCATTAAGGTTTTAAGATTAGTTAAATGGGCTTATTGGGTCCATTAAGTCTTGGGCTAATGTTGCATGGGCTTGATTAGTCCATTAATACTACTTTTTCATTTTATGTAAGTAATAGTCTAGGTTTTCTCATAAGCTTATTATTTGCTTATCCATATTTAGTTATAAACCCTAATAAAAGAATAAAACTCAAAGTTTGTTTTATTTGGTGTATCAAATGAGATCTAGATTTGTTACAAGGTTGCATGCAAGTCATAAGCTCTAATATGACCTTATAACTCATGGCTATATTAAGTTATAGCTTATTAAGACAAGTCAAGACTTGTTTTAAAGTTGCATGTATTCATAAGAGTCCCAAAATAAGATCTAAACTATGTTTAAACCTAAAAATCAATCACAAGTCCATATACACATATATAGCCCACGACAATAGATTTAATCTTGTTCTTTCCAAGATGAGATTTTTAGCTAGTTTTGTATTTTATAATTATTTATAAAGTTCAACATGTTTATCTAGTTTTGTTACATGTTCCCAAGGTTATCATGAATCCAAGAAAAACACCATATAGCCCACGACTATATTGTTTTTCCCCAAATGTTCCGATAAAATCTTTATGCTTGTTTTATGTTTATTAGGTTAATTTAAGTTCTTAACACTAGATCTAGGTTTTACATAGACATGCATGTACATTTAAAATCCCTCCAAGGATATATATATATAGCCCACGGCTATGTTTATACACATAAAGTGTTTTAGTGATTTTTAGTAGTCCATTATACATGTATAAATACATATTCCATTGTTTAAAATTTAGTACATAAATCATAGATGCCCATTTAATTATGTCGTAACCTTTAAGGTCATGGTTCTTCATGGTTTTGAGTTATAACAAGTTTACTTATGAGATTTGTGATTATTAGTTAACCATAATCCCAAAAGTAATGTTTATAACCCACGACTACATTTAAATCCATAAAATGATTTATATTATTTTTAATCAAGTTTTAATCATAGAATACTAGTCATAGGTTTCTTTATCAAAAGTTTTTAACCATGACTAATGGTATTCCGAAATATGTCGTGACCTTAGATGGCCATGGTTTTATCAAATCTTGATTTTTAACAAGTTTGTTACATAGGTTTATAGGTGGATGTTAATGCATGCAAGTAAAAATGAAGAAAGTATAAAGAGTAATACCTTCTTGCTAAAGTTACCAAGGGAGATCTAAAGAACAAGGGAGATTAGGGATCTAATCTTGATGAAGATGAAAACCCTAACTATAACCAAGCTGTGACCCTTATGGAATCGGCTAGGGCTTGCTATAATGATTCCAAAAGGTGGAGATACTACTAAATGATTAGTAGTAAAGATGAAGACAAAGATCTGGTGAAGTTAATGTATGTTCTTGCTGGTATTCGAATGATTTGAGAGAGAAAGGAGATGAGAGCAGTGAGATTTGATTTTCATGAGTGAGAATGATGGGTGTGTGTTTTCAGCTTAAAGAAGAGAGAGAAGGGCAAGGCAAAAAGGCATGATTACCTTGGTAAGAACTCTTATGCCAAGTGTATGCTCTTGCATTTCCAAAGCAACTCTTCTTCTTCCACATAGTGGATGTGTGTGCCGTGTATGGCTAACCAAAAGAAAGGTGGGCTTGTTGTGGGCTTGTGTTGGGCTAGAAAACAAAGGGAAAGGATCTTGGGTTAGTCCAAGATGTGTAGTATGCATATGATGTACCCATATACATACACGGCTATGTATGCATGATGAGACATTGTTCTCAAAATTTTGTTAAATGTTACGTATACATAATTAGTTATACATTTCATTACTTGTTCTTCTAGTTTTTAAGTACATGATTTAAGTTATGTAGTTATTTACAACAAGGATGTAATGTAAAAGTATAAGTACATAATGGACAAGTTCACACATCTTATAGAAATATAACATATGAGGGAGTGTTCTAGGATTATTGGGTGAAATTTTATTACATTAAATCATGGTAAAATCATGGATTTTACAAACTCCCTCTTCCAAAATTTGGTTGTGGTCTTTTTTCGCCTTGCAAGCTGGATTGAAATGTACTCTCGATCGCCTTGCTGGAGTGACGTGTCATCCGCTACTCGTATGACTTGAGAGAACTTAGCAATTCTTGAATACCCAAAGTTTTTAAATCTTTGGTGTTTTCAATGACTGCTATGATTGGATCAAATTTTTCGGGAAGGCTGATGAGGATTTTTTCTGTAAAACCCGCATAAAATACCATGAATAGTACAATACATAAAAACACGACCAAATTAAAACTTTCCATTTATAATATACGACATGTGTCATGAACATTAAATTACAAGAACTACGTATATTATTAATACACGTTAAATATTATGTATAATATTTAATTCACGACAATGAAAACACGAATACATAAGTATAATAATTAAGTCATGAAAAACATATGGTTTTGGCTTTTGGGCCTTGTGTATCCGCGACATCAAAGCAAGAAAGCGAGGGCTTCATGGCCCGACCCATTTTAAAAATCCAACAAGTAAAAACTCTTTCCAAGGAATTCATTATTCATCTTTTAGAAAAAAATAATTAAAACCCTAGCCCCTTTCTTCCTTTTGGCCGCGAGATAGCAAGAACAAGGAGGAAGGATTCATTGGTTTTTGATCTTGAATATCTACGTATACGTGTTCGTGTTTCGAACCTATTATTATCCACGCAATCGGTATAAACACAACCTTAATCTTTTTATTTTTATGTTGATTTTATGAACACGAATCTTAAAAAATAAAAATAAACATGTTATAATTAGGGGGTAAACAAGATTCGGGGTGTTTGGTTTGTTTTGTTTCGGTCGCACACCAACCGAGACTAACCATGGTCTTGGTGGTCTTTTGGTACCACCAGCGACAACCCTTCATGGGGCGGTGGTGTTTGTTTTGAGGTCAACCGCAAGCCAAAGTCCCCAACAGGGGGTACCCTTGGCGAAACAGTGGGAGCCGAGACCTTTGAAGGTCTCGGTGGGTAGTTTGGCTTGGCGGGTGGGGGGGGGGGGGAGTATCGGCTAGGCCGGTGTGAACCTTAGCCTAGCAGTGGCAACAGTCGTCGGTCACCACCACCAGTTGTTGGCTGAGCGGTGGTGTTTGGTGCTCGGTTTGGTGGTTTCGGGTTTGGGGGCTCGGGATACAATTTTATTTAGCCATTTATGTTATCAAGTAATTAATTAATTTAATTTACAAGTACTATTAATTAATTAATTAATTTATGACTTAGGTTATATTATTAAAGTTAATAATGCATGTTATAACCTAAGTATTTATTTGGACTTAATTAAATTAAAAACCATGCTTAATTTAATTAAATTGTATAAGGTAAAGTTTATTTATTTAACCATGACATTTTATTAATTAATAAACCATTCATTTTCATTATTAATTTATAATCACTTTAGCTTAAGTATTTAATTGAATAGACTTTACTAATAAATTATCATGACTTATAACTTATGATTAATAAGCACTAGCTTATATTTTAGACTTATTCATTTAGCTTATTTCTATTTATGGAAACTTTCTATTTCAGGAAACTTACTATTTTTAGAAACTTACTATTTTTGGAAACTTTATATTTTTGGAAACTTTCTATTTTTGAAAACTTTCTATTTTTGGAAACTTTCTATTTTTGGAAACCTGTTATTTTTAGAATGTTACTTATTCTGATACTAC
Organism: Glebionis coronaria; assembly: GCA_025667525.1. Taxonomy (NCBI): domain Eukaryota; kingdom Viridiplantae; phylum Streptophyta; class Magnoliopsida; order Asterales; family Asteraceae; genus Glebionis; species Glebionis coronaria. The sequence goes on from JANFOE010001240.1 coordinate 235,122, forward strand.
AAGTATAGTAATACAAGAATACATGAAATACCTAATCAGAATACATGTAAAACCATGAATAAATACAAGATAACATTTAATACAGTAAAACATGACAAGAACATATAAAATAAGCTAAGAACACCCAGAACCAGTAACACACTCAGTAATCAGACAACTCATACACGTTCCTTATTTATTGTTGTATCCGAAGTCGGAGTAGATCGTTCAACTTTTCTTTTAGCTTCACTACTGGACATAAGGTACAAATCTTTCGTCCTTAAGTATGGACATTCCTTCGTATGTATGATTAGAATTCCCCATTTGGAGCCATATATTTTTCCAGTTATTTTATATGTTTTGAATGCTTATGTTATATTTTAAATACATGAGCTATATATACATGCATAAGAGTTCATCTAGTTATAGAGGTACCATAACTATAACACTAGAGACATCAGTGTTATGACTTTCTCACGACGGAGTGATTGCTCGTGGCGTCCCTTTCAGTTTGTACATTTATTTATTATCATGTGGGGCGTATGGGTCCATCCTAGTTACATGTTTTGAGTCAGGATTTTCATGGTGAATGTGGTGTATGCCTTGCATCCTTCACAAGGAGTTGATCCCTCCTACCTAGACTAGTATAATTAGAGGCAACCCCTATAATTGCATGATGAGGTCACCCCTCTAAGTATTCATGCACGTTAATACCTCATGACATATATGGGCTCTTGGCTAAATTTAAAATACAGCTTTCATATGTTAATCTTAAGCTTTTCAAACTATAAAACCAGTTTTATAACATGTTCCAAGTTTTCCAGGACTTATTCATTTTTGCTGCTAATCAGTCTTTATTATGCTTATGTCTTTCATACTATGTTATATATCCGTTCACTGGGCGTTTTGCTCAGCCGTTTCAATTCCATGTTCCCAATCGGCAGGTACTCAGGGACGCACTTAGGATCTTGAGAGTAGGTGCATTTGGATGGAAGCTATCCAGTCTTCTTTACCTTATGCATTTTCATACATTATTTCTTTTGGACATTGTTTAGTCTTTTCCTTTCAGTACTTATATTTCATGTGTGTGAGCTTATGTTGGACTACCGATGTTTGATTCCGGTATTTCCCTTTATGGTCATTTAATGTTTTTAAGACATTTACCTTGAATGATATGATGACACGCCATAATTATCCTGTGATATTCCATTTATCAAAATGGGGTGTTACATTCTCAACAACTCGTTAGTCTTTAATTCGTCATCATAACTTTTGATCTAATTAATTAAATTGGTTAATCTCGATGAATAGTAATTTAGTGACTCATTCTTCTTCATCTCTGTATTCTCGTAATCTCGCCTAAGAGTTTATAATTTAATTGCTCTCACTTTCACGTCTCCTTGAAATTCATGCTTGAGCACCTCCCAAGCTGCTTTGGCCTTTTTTAAACGCATGATTTTCGGAAATATTGACGGCGTGAATCCTCGCTGAATCAAACTTTAAACGGCTGCATTTCAGCTTCTTTTTTCCTTTAAATCTTTCATTTGTTCTTCGGTTAATTTTTGTGTATCATCGGGTTCTTCAAATGTGTATTTGACGTCATCAAACACATCTAAAGAATCAAACAAAGTCTCCATTTTGACACACCAGTAACCGTAATTTTTGCTATCAGAAATTGGGACGACAACATGACTTAAATCGAAACCTTGTCGTCGTGCTATCTATTAAAATGGTAAGAACTCATTTAACCCAAATGGATTCGAACAAGCTGATACCAATTTATGTTGGATATGTGTGATGATATTCTTACTTAAAAAATGCTTACAAAATTATTGGGACAAAGTGCTAAATAACTCTTGGTTATTTGTAAAACAATGGCATTAAAACTTGAAACTTTCTTTAGTTGTTTTGAATGAAACTGATACATATTTCACTTCATTTCTAATAGCTTATATAGGACCTTTACATGGCCTTACTACAATATGAAAACTATTTTTCAAAGATTGCATGAGATATCTCAGCCGACAGCCCGACACTATAACATACATTTACAACATGTTGTAGACTTACTGTTTTGAAAAAAACAAACTTGAAATTCTCTTTGGTAATAAAAACATGCTTCACTATTCTTTTCTCAACTCAAATAGTTGGGCTTGTATCCTTCCTTTCTTTTTCATTTATTGCAAAGACACATTAGTTTACACCCGTGTTTTGGTTAAGATGTCCTTGAGCTGTTAGCATGTTATTTGTTTAGGACCACGGAGACGCGCATGGATGTCACAGTTTTGTAAGACAACAGAAGCATTGCCAAAAATGAAACCGAAAGTGTCAGATATGAAACAATTGCCAAAGAACTGTCGAATGGAATGGACGTAAAATGTGTCAGCTATTACGCCACATCTATAGAACGCGGATAGATCAGACCCAACATGTAGTGCCACGGCATATTCTCTAGATGGTCCAGCTACATTTTGAAATGTAATATCTCGTGCCAAGAATCTGTTACCTACGGACTCTGTTGTAATACGGTAGAAAACCGCGATTCAAACAGTTTTAAGGAAGTTTATAAACAAGAATCATAATCCCTTTCTTAAATCAAGATTAACTACTAGAACTGATCCTATTATCAAACCTGATAATTGTTTTACAAATAAATCTGAGTTACATATTTTATACAAAGGAGAGAGTATCCCTGAAAACACATACAAATAAACTCAATAATACAACCGTTGCATTTTACAAGACCAGTCTCTCCGTCTATTATAGTTTATGGAAACGACATATGTCTTTCGCAAAGTTGTCAGTATTAGTCCTTGAGCTTCAAGAGTCAATCCAAAGCATATCAAAGGGACTGAAACTAAAACATAAATAACCACAATAAGTCACTGAAAGTTAGATAGGATGTCTGATTAGGTCTTTTATTTTAACATCCCCTTACTTAGACATCTCATACAAGTTAAACATCCCAAGTTTTTTAACAAGCTTATCATGTTGAGTTGTATCCAATCCGTTGGTGAGGATATCTGCAATTCGATTTGCAAAATCCACTTTCTCAGTTTTAACCATCCTATTCAAAAAAAATTCCCTCACAAAATGCAAACCTATTTCAAGGTGTTTAATTCTTTCATGAAAGACAGGATTGGCTGCTATTAGTGTCAGAGTTAGGTCTACATGTAAAAGGTTTTCACAATGTAAATCCTTCAAGATTTTTAAAATCCATATGACTTCACTGGTCACTAAGCAAGAGCTCTATAATTTGCTAGTACGATAGCCATACTTTTCCAAAAAATGTTTCGTATTGGGACGACGAGACAGAAGTAAGCACTTTGACATCTCAACTAGAAGAAGCGACCAGTAATCAAGCTAGTGAAGGAAGATTTAGTAATTGATATACCAAGGAACATGGTTGAGGTTACTGAAAATGAAGAAGATCAGAAAACACCAATTTTGTCCTGAATGAGATCGTTAAGGAGAATATTGAGCTCCAGCAGTAGAAGGTTTAACCCGTTTAGTCCCGTCAGCAGTAATACTAACAATAATATTGTTGAGCAAGGGATCACGCCTCCAAGTTGAGACGATTCTTCTAGTCTTATTCATTTTGTTCATTATTTATGTATAGAAACGACGACATTGGTTTTTCATATTTGTTTTACTGGTTTCTTGGTAGTTAGTTAGTTCGGCTTCTCTCAGGGTCAATTTACTCTTTCACGCAGAAGAGTTACGTTTAACAACAGCGTATTCTTGGTTTATAGAAATTGAATTACTTCCAAATCTTTTGGAATTCGTATATAGCAATATGAAGTATACATTTATGGATTTAATCTTCAGTCAAAGTGTGACCCGGAACTGTTGGTAACCCGAATGAATTCTGATTACTTTAACATGTCTTCAATTATGAACTTCATTCTACGTCGAGGTTCTGATATTCCTATTATAGATGATTTGAGGATCAAATGATCAATACAAAACGTACGTCTTTCACTTGATATATTTGTCTGTGATGGCATTTCTTGATGACATAAAAGACTTTAGTTATTACTCGATCACTCACCTGTAATCAAAATAGGCCTGCAACATCAGTGAAATGGTCTGCTAAAAGAGTTCCTAGGAAAATGCTTTAGGCAAAGCATCCATAACACGTATTTGGGGCAAAATTCCAAAATCAACTTTCCTGACCATAAAGTTTTTTGGAACAAATGCTTGTAGCGAAGTTAGAACTTCTTTTGGAGTTATGCTTCTTTCAGAAGTAAACAGGTTTCTCATTCGTCTTCTTTTTTGAGGACGTTCTTTCGGTTCCAGATTGAATTCTTTCACCAAAGAGAAGTAAATTTCTATTGGAACAATTCCTCGGCTAAGTTGGTCTTTTACAACTCAATGATGCACTCAGAAAGGACTCATCAAAAACAACGTACTGTCTGTACTCTAAAGAGTTTCACTTTCATATGATATGTACACCGTTTGCATTCAATTGTATGTTTCGCCAATTTGTATGACATGTAGGCATGACTGGTTCTTTCATTTCACATGCTATAATAATCTATCACCGCTCCATCGTTTAATCAGACAAATTTCTTTCGATCATGACCGAACAAGCTAGCACAGGTTTATCAGCTGAATCAAATTCTGAAACTCATAAGCTAGATAAGTAAAATACATATAGATGATATAATCTTCAATGCATCTAGATGACAATCCTAAATAACTAACTTCTTCCTTGTTCTAAAATAATTGTCCATCCTTCGGTTTTATCATAATTGTGCTACTCCTGGTCCCCAGCTAAAACGAAACTAATCAACAAATATGTGCTGAAGAGACAGAATCAACCATTCAAAAACAGAAAGACACAACCAATGAAACTAACTATATGATAAGATATGTTACATACAGCTACCATATCTATCGAGAAACTTAAACCCGGGCCACCATGAACGATATTATTTATTGGACATGCTTACAACGATGGTTAATGATCACCCACAAGGAACAATAACTTGAGATACATACATAAATATATAAGCACATGTAACGGGCACCGACACATATGTCTATATATATAGTAACTGGTTTATAGTATAGTACACTGCTAGTTTGCAGACAGTATGTCCAACAAAGCGGTTTTGATCCTTTTTGCATTGCGGCTACTACATTCCCTTGTTCATGGAAGTACTGCACACTACTCCATCATCAAATCATCTTGTCAGACAACTTTATACCCTGAAACATGCTACTCCACCTTCTCAACTAGCATTGCCAAAAACCTTGTTACTAAAACAGATGTAATCGTGCACGCTATTAACAAAACAAAGGACACCATCCAAGCCAACATCCACACCATAAACAACCTCACAGCCGCCACCAATCAAACTAAACGTTCTAAAGCCGCTTTCAATGACTGCTTAGAGCTTGGAACAGGAACATTAGAGAAACTCGACAAGGTTATCCAAGACCTTAGGGTGTGTGGTTCCAGCAAGGAAACTCTTAGGAAATATGCTGACGACCTCAAAACCCTAATGAGCACCACCATCACTTACACAGAAACATGCTTGGATGGTTTCTCTCATGACGCAACATGTATAAGGTTTCGCGAATTAATCAGAAAAGGTCAGGACCATGGTGGAAAGATGTGTAGCAATGCACTCGCTATGATATGTAATTTGATAGACACAGATAACGCCAACGCGGCCAAGTATAACAACCAGTACGCAAAGGAAGATCAGAAGGCAACAGTGTGGCCTAACTGGCTGTCTAGAAATGATAGAAAATTGTTGCAGTCAGGGGGAGTGACCCCAGACGTGACTGTGGCAGCGGATGGCAGTGGACAGTATACAACTGTGTCTGCAGCAGTGGCAGCGGCACCATTGAAAAGCCAAAGCAGGTACGTTATTAAAATAACGGCAGGGGTGTATAAGGAAACCGTTCAAATTCCAAGCAGTAAAACAAACTTGATGTTTATCGGCGATGGAAGGAGTAACACAATCATTACAGCAAGCAACAGCGTGGCCAGCGGCAGTACTACCTTCAACTCTGCAACTGTAGGTTAGTATACACATATTTGAAGCCATGAACATCTTTCTATTTTAAGAAAGAAAGATACTAAAATTTTTTTATTATAAAATTTTAGCCATGAACTTCTTTCTATTGTAAATTGTCTCTCTTTGAAAAACAGAACCACTTTTTCTATCCATATTCATAATATTCATGTAATGTGTGCTTGATAAAAACAAAATATGTGACATGTAATGGACTCAATTATGACAGCCGCGGTGGGCGATGGGTTCTTGGCACGCGATATAACATTCCAAAACACAGCCGGGCCATCCGGGAACCAAGCGGTCGCGCTACGTGTTGGATCAGATTTATCTGCATTTTATCAATGTAATATAATAGCCTACCAAGATACCCTTTACGTCCATTCCAATCGTCAGTTCTTTGTCAGTTGCTACGTAGCTGGCACGGTTGATTTTACTTTTGGAAATGCAGCCGTTGTATTCCAAGACTGTCAGTTTGCAGCTCGCCGTCCCAACCCTAACCAAAAGAATATGGTCACGGCTCAAGGAAGAACTGATCCTAACCAAAACACTGGTATCGTCATTCAAAAGTGCACAATCAGCGCCACTTCTGACTTGCAACCAGTGCAAGCTAGCTTTCCAACTTATCTTGGAAGACCATGGAAGGCGTATTCGAGGACTGTAGTAATGCAATCATCAATAAGTGATGTGATTGACCCTGCAGGATGGTATCCGTGGGACGGGGACTTTGCACTTGACACTTTGTACTACCGAGAGTATGAAAACACGGGGGCTGGGGCTGATACATCTAAAAGGGTAAACTGGAAAGGTTGGGGAGTGATTACAAGTACTACAGAGGCCACAGGTTTTACTCCTGGAAGCTTCATTGCTGGAGGCAGTTGGTTGTCATCTACCGGCTTCCCTTTCTCGCTTGGTCTTTAATGGACATTCGACGCAATACGCAGTATAATGAATCTCTGTTGTGGCATTGTAATCGTAACGATTGTTTGCGTTAGTGCAGTGCTTCCAATTGTGTTGTATTTTCCTCATAAGGGCTATTAAGCCTTGTTCCTGATGGTTTAAGGACATTGTTGTCGTAAATTTGTTGTATTTTAAAACAGATCGACTTAATACGATTATGGTAAGATTATGAAACTATCACCTGTATGTGTGAAATCATAGATTTCCAACAATGTAAAGCATAAACAACACGCCATCATCGTTCATGGACATATCAGATGGCACGTAGATAGAAGCTTGCCCAAAGGAACATAATTAAATGCTTTAACAACAAGGTAATCTTGTTTCCTATGCTTGAACATATCACGCGGAAGTTGGTTAAACATCATACGAGACAAGTTTGCCTAGGGGCCGGGTAGGTACCTTTAGGTTCTGTTCATATACATTAGAGCATAAGTCGTACTCACGTGTAAGTTGGCTTGGATGATTATATCCTGCTGGTTATATGTTTTAGGCGTACATATGAGATCTGGCAGCCCTTCAAATAATGTTAAGAGATGTCGCAGAAATTAACTAAGTAACCAGATTCACATTTCATATACATATATGCGGTTTATTTTAAATAGAACAAACGATATATGTTGATGTCCTGAAGCACGAGACAAGCTCAATACCGGGCTCTTATGAGGAGAATTATTACAATCAGAATGCGAGAAGCAACACCTGCATTATGTTACGTAAGCATTACAAACCAAGCGAGGAAGGGAAGCCCGTTGATGACAACCAATTGCCTCCATCAATGAAGTTTCCTGCTGTAAAACTCTCGGCTTCTGTAGTGTTAGTAATCACACCCCATCCTGGCCATGTGACCCTGTTTGACGTATCAGCCCCAGGCCCCGTGTTTTGGTACTCTCGGTAATACAATGTGCTAAGTGCAAAATCCCCATCCCAAGGGAACCATCCTGCAGGGACAATCACGTCACTAATTGAGGATTGCATCACTACTGTTCTCGAATACTCTTTCCATGGTCTTCCAAGATACGTCAGATAGTAAATAATCAGTCGCATTTATTTTACATTTTTGAATAACAATGCCCCTTGTTGGATATATGAGATGTTATTCTTACTTGAAAAATGCTTACAAAATTATTGGGACAAAGTACTAAATAACTCTAAATAACTCTTGGTTATTTGTAAAACAACGGCATCAAAACTTGAAAACTTTCTTTAGTTGTTTTGCATGGAACTGATATATATTTCACTTTATTTCTAATAGCTTATATAAGTAGCTTTGCATGACCATACTACAATATGAAAACTATCTTCCAAAGATTGCATGAGATATCTTAAGCGACACTATAAGAGGCATTTACAACATGTTGAAGACTACTTACTGTTTTGAAAAAGCAAACTTGAAATTATCTTTGGTAATAAAAACATGCTTCACTATTCTTTTCTCAACACAAATAGTTGGGCTTGTCTCCTTCCTTTCTTTTTCATTTATTACAAAGACACATTAGTTTACATTGTCCCGCAATGTGATTGGCTGAACTCCCAACTTTCGTCTGAGCTCTGAAACTTTTCTCGTGTAAGTGCTTTTGTAAAAATGTCCGCTAGCTGATCATTCGTTCCACAAAATTCAAGTTGCACTCTCCATCTTCAATTGCTTATCTGATAAAATGATGTTTCAAAGCGATATGCTTCGTGCGACTATGATGAACTGGGTTCACGCTGTCACAAAAATTATTGTAGGCTTCAATTGCTTTTCTTCAATGTCTTCAATATTTTTTAGTAACCAAATTGCTTGTGATGTGGCTAGAGGTGCTGAAACGTATTCTGCCTCTGCTGATGATTGTGCTATGATCGATGTCGAAGTGCCGGTCAAAAATAACCTAATTACCTTATACTAGATAGGGTAAGAGGGTATCGATCCACGAGGACTATGTGGTTTTAGTTTAAGTTTTGGGGTGATCACTGATCAATCAAAGTTTTGGTTTTGAAATCTAACAACTACAATACTTTTAATAATAAAAATGCGGATTAAAAATTAAAATAATTATTAAGCTAATAGTAAAGCTAGAAAAATAAAATAAATATGTAAACAATTAAAAGAAAAATGTAATCCCTTCCAGCTCCTAATATTTATGGTTGGTCACACTTATGGATTATTGAAACTTTTTAGAACCGATTACAAAGATTATTTTGACTTAATATGAATGAATTAATGTCGGCATTTATTATGTTCATCAACGACTCGCAATAATAAATCTTATATTAATCCAACCAATAATTATGTTTTAACAATTTATTTAGGTATAACTTATGTTGATTATACGACCATCTTTTTTTACTAAATAAAATAAGTATGAATCGTTAACTAACAATAAATTGTCTAACACAAATAATTAAACATAATATCAAATCGATAAAAATAATTTATAAATAAATCATAAATTAATGTAATAAAAATATGATAATCCAAAAGTAATGATCAAACCATAAATAAAGTTACCGGAAGGAATTACAACAAAATTAGCCGGACATCGCGATGCACCCGACCCACTTAATATCAACCATCATCGTAAAGAAAAAAGAATCGAAGACTTTTTATTTCTTTTGCAGCTAAACTTTTTTCTCCGATCTTGCGGCACCAATGTCTTTTTTTATTTTCTACCGTCAATCTTTTTTTCCCCAATTGATGGCTATATTGTTATGATATGGGTCCCACCAACGATAGTAATGGCCCTCTTTTTCTTTTCTTGTGCAGCGTTTTTTTTTCTCTTTCGAATTGTTGTGCCGTCCTTTGTTTTGGTCTTTATTTTTGTGAAAATTGTTTCTAACAACTTGTCCCCCTTTTCTTTATATATAATATATCTAGGTGGGTATTGGGCTTTTGGGTTCAATGGGCCAAAAGTTATTTTTTTTTTTCTTTTTTTTTTTATTCTGTTGACATATAATAACTTTGACCCAATAAAAAATAACCCAACGCCAATAATTGCTCCAACGAAGCCCGGACAAATAAAAGATGACCAAAAATATTGCGACACGCTCAAATCTTTTTCTTCAATATTTTTTCTTCATTTATCGGCGCTCACAATGTCTTTTCTCCAAAAAATTAATTAAGCGGCCATTTTATTCCATTTCGCTCGTAACCTACATAATCACAAAACACACTCAAATTACATATATAACGAAAAATAAATATATAACTATACTAAATTAACATGCTATGAGGTGAATGCAAAATACACCTATCAAATCCCCTCATGCTTAAAGCCTTTACTTGTCCCAAGTAAAAATAAAATAAAAATATACAAGCATGTTAATTTCATAATTTTTAATCATACTATTGAAATTTCATCAAAAAGATCACATTCAACCTAATACACCAATAACCATCCTACATGACAAATAATCCAAAATGATTACCAATATTTTTGTCCTTCTTAAACACTTAGCATAACCATTCCCATTGACTCCATTTACTTTATATTTCATATAATTAACCATGTGTCCAACGTACCTATTACACACCTATAATCAATATAAACATTAATCTAAAACAAGAGGTGAGAATATTGTACACCTTTTATGACATTGGAGTTTTATACCATAAGAGCACATCATAAGCCATCATACTTTAGCTTACATACTTCCACTTTTTTTTTTCATTTTTTTTTCACTTTTTTTTCACTTTTTTTTTTTCACATCACACATAAGCTCTCTCTTTTTAAGCCATTCGAGACCGTTTCTTATACAAGTCATCCCGAACACTTTATACACTCATTTTAAGGTTGATATAAAGACCAAATATTCAGAAAAATGAATATCTATCCTATAGGTGCATACTAAGACACATTGGCACATGAGAACCGGTTAATTAAGTCTGTTTAATTAAATGGGAACAGTTATACTTCGCGCCTACTGGCACATCACATGATGGAATTATCTACCACATAGTATAATTATACAATGCACTAAATTAAACTAATCTTTCTAATTTCATTACAATAATACAAGGATTGGGTTATATCACATAAAATTGTCTCAGCTAAGTGCAATGCTATCCATCATAAAAATTGGCGTCTGACCCATGCTAACAACTAAAGTATCACCTTGCGCGGGTGACGAATCAGATAGGCAAGCCTAGCATATGACTACCACCAATAATTATGACAGTTCTCCAACTCTTTTCTAAGGCCACCGTGCGCGGGTGGCGAGCCGAATAAGATCAATTCTAAATGTCCTAACCCAACTATTACATTACTATATTTCATATTATTTATTCAAACTTTCTACTCGATCTAAGCAAAGGTAAGTAGAGGGAATTCAACCGGCGTGGTTTGATCATCTAAATTATACATATGCCTATCTACATGCAAACAATCAAATCAATTTAATAACCAAATTATACAATGGAATCGGGTGCTCCTGATAATTATGGCCAAATCCTCTAGCTTGCTCTAATAAATCATCCACAAGCTAATCTTCAGAATCTGTAAACACTCAACAACATATATGTAGAAGAAACTTCCACATCTAATTAGCACAAGACTCTTATAATGTGATTTAAAATTTTAAAAAATTCAATTTTTCCCAAAAATCACATTTTAACCCATTTTGACCAAAATTTCATACAAAAGCATGTAACACATGTGCCACCCCCCACAACTTAAAGCATTGCATTGCCCCTAATGCAAAAAACTTTAAATTGAAATTTTGGTTAAAAATCAATTTGACAAACTCACACAAAAAACAAAAACCCAACTCACTTTCGTAGGAATCATGGTTGCATTTAGCGTATGCAACAAGATTTTAAACCACTCGGTAGCCCGACTAGACGAGTTTTGTCTCGTGAGGGTTTGTAGTGAACACACCCAAAAAGTTCCACAAACCACGGGTTGCCTCCCGCGAAGCGCTAAGTTTACCGTCTTCAGCCAGACATAACTCAAATGAGCTATTGAGACGGTTGGATTGGTTCCAAGTAAACCACATCCACCGTTTCCATCTGATCACTCTCCAACTCAACATACGACTTTAAACGGTGTCCATTAACTTTAAACGGCTCTCCACCCACCATATTTTTTATTTCAGTGGCTCCGTGTGGAGAGACTTGAGTCACAACGTATGGACCCGTCCATTTACTTCTCAACTTTCCAGGAAAAAGCTTAAGTCTAGCATTGAATAACCAAACTTTTTGACCAACCAAGAACGATTTCTTGGTGATGTGTCGATCATGAAAAGCTTTGGTTTTCTCCTTATAAATCCTAGACTCTCATAAGCATCACGTCTAATCTCATCTAGTTTAGATAATTGAAGTTTCCTAGAACTACCCGCTTTCTCTAAATCCAGATTAACAGTCTTAATTGCCCATTCAGCCCTATGCTCTATCTCAACCGGTAAATGACACGCCTTGCCATATACCAACTTATACGGTGACATACCAATAGGAGTCTTAAAACCCGTCCTATATGCCCACAAAGCATCATCTAACCTCAAGGACCAATCTTTCCTATCACTACGGACGGTCTTTTCTAAAATTCGCTTAATCTCCCTATTAGATACTTCAACCTGTCCACTCGTCTGTGGGTGATAAGGGGTAGCTATCCTATGATTAACTCCATAGTGTTTCAATAATTTCCCAAATCTAAAGTTCTTAAAGTGAGAACCCCCATCACTAATGATAGCCTTAGGAATTCCATGCCTAGCAAAGATATTTTTCTTAACAAACTTAAGAACTACACTATGGTCATTTGTTCTAGTAGCCTCAGCCTCTACCCACTTAGACACATAATCCACTGCCACTAAAATGTACACATTGCCATGGGAAGTGGGGAATGGTCCCATAAAGTCAATACCCCACACGTCAAAGATCTCAACAACAAGTATGGGATTCATAGGCATTTGATCACGCCTTGAAATCCTTCCAACTTGTTGGCAACGAATACATGCTTTCACAAAAGACTGGGCATCCTTGAATATAGTCGGCCAAAAGAAACCGCTTTGCAGGACTTTATGCCCAGTTTTCGTAGCACCAAAGTGTCCACCACATGCATAAGAATGGCAATGAGCCAATATGTCCATATGCTCATGGTCAGGAACACATCTCTTAACGACATGGTCAGCACACACCTTATAGAGCTCCGGATCCTCCCAAAAATAATGCTTCATCTGGGAGAAGAAGTATTTTCTTTGTTGCTTGGACCAAAAATCCGGAAGCTTTTTAACAGCTAGGTAATTAACTATATTTGCGTACCAAGGAACCTTAGAAACCTCAAACAAACTTTCATCCGGAAAACTTTCCTTAATCACATCAGAAGGGTTGAACGACGGAGGGATAATTCTAAACAAATGGTCAGCAACTACATTTTCTGACCCCTTTTTATCCCGAATTTCTAGATTAAATTCCTGTAAAAGCAAAATCCACCTAAGCAGCCTCAGTTTTGTCTCTTTCTTAGTCAACAAATATCTTAAGGCACTATGATCTGAAAATACTATCACCTTAGAATGCCCCCAAATATAAGACCTAAACTTATCAAGAGCAAAAACCACGGCTAACAACTCTTTTTTAGTAGTAGTGTAATTCATTTGAGCTTCTGAAAAAGTCTTACTAGCATAAAAGATTACAACGGGTTTCTTATCGACCCGCTGTCCTAGAACCGGCCCAACAGCATAATCACTTGCATCACACATGATCTCGAAAGGCTTCGACCAATCAGGTGATTGCAGAATAGGGGCTTCTACAAGCTTTTGCTTAAGCATATTGAATGCTTAAAGACATGATTCATTAAAGTCAAAGCGTGCATCTTTTAAGAGTAGATTACAAAGAGGCTTAGATATTTTGCACTAAAATCTTTAATAAATCGCCTATAGAACCCGACATGACCAAGAAAAGATCGCACACCTTTGACGGTAGTGGGAGGAGGAAGGGTTGAAATTACTTGAACTTTGGCACGGTCAACCTCAAATCCTTTTTCAGACACAACATGCCCTAATACAATTCCCTCACGAACCATGAAATGGCTCTTCTCCCAACTAAGCACCAAATTAGTTTAGGTGCATCTTTTTAACACGCTTTCAAGCTGATCAAGGCAGCTTTCAAAGGACTGACCAAAGATGGAGAAATCATCCATAAATATCTCTACAGACTCTCCAACCATGTCAGAAAAGATACTCATCATGCACCGCTGAAAGGTAGCGGGTGCATTACACAGGCCAAAAGGCATTCTTCGAAATGCAAACGTCCCATATGGACACGTAAACGTAGTTTTGGCCTGGTCATCAGGATGGATGGGTATTTGATTATAACCGGAGTACCCATCCAAAAAGCAATAGAACTTTTTACTAGAAAGCTTCTCAACTATTTGATCAATGAAGGGTAGTGGGAAGTGATCTTTAGATGTGGCATTATTCAGCGTACGGTAATCTATACAAACTCTCCACCCAGTGACTGGTCGGGTTGTGAGCTTTTCCCCATTCTCGGTTTCAACAACAGTGATTCCGGCCTTTTTAGGCACCGTTTGAGTAGGACTTACCCATTTACTATCCGAGATGGGATAGATGATACCAGCATCTAACCATTTAAGAACTTCCGTCTTCACTACCTCTTTCATATTAGGATTCAGACGCCTTTGCGCATCTCTTGCTGGCTTAATATCTGGGTCCGTAACAATTTGATGCATACATAATGAAGGGCTGATCCCTTTTAACTCTGCAATGGTCCATCCAACTGCTGCTTTGTACTTGGAAAGCACTTTTAGAAGTGCTTCCTCTTGTGATTGAGAAAGATCAGAAGCAACAATAACGGGTAACGTATTGTTAGGACCTAGAAAAGCATATTTGAGATTAGATGGCAAAGGTTTTAGTTCAAGAGCTGGAGGCACCTCCAAAGACGGCTTCGTGGCCGTATCAAAAGTAGAAGACAAAGGCTCCACTTTATAAGACCAAGGTGGTTTTTGATGGTCCAAAGAACGGACCAAACACTCTTAAATCTCTTGAACTTCAGCAACATCAAGAATCTCCTCAGTATCACCAGTTAGATATAATTCCAAAGGATCATCCTTAAGCATACGGGATGCATGCTTTTGAACTTCCTCATCAATCACATCTACTTGGTAACATTCATTCATCGTAGGAGAATTCATAGAATTAAACACATTCAATCTTATCTTCTAATTACCAAATGCATTATCCATGGCACCAGTTCGACAATTAATCCTAGCATCTATCGTGGCTAAGAATGGGCGCCCAAGGATAATAGTTGGTTGAACATCCTTGTATTGTGACTCGGTGTCCATAAAAAAGAAGTCAACTGGGTAATAGAAATCATCAACTTTCACAATAACATCCTCTAAGATACCTCTAGGAATTTTGGTAGATCGATCGGCTAAGGAAATAATGGTGTCTGTCATACGAAGAGTTCCTAAGTCATACTTATCAACCAACCTAGCAGGAAGGATGTTAATACTAGCACCAAGATCAAGGAGCGCCTTCTTAATGGCAATATTTCCGACCACAAATGAAATCAACGGTGCTCCAGGATCTTTGAATTTAGGAGGAAGGGAGCTAGATAAGACTGCACTAACATGCTCTGTCAGGTCAATCTTTTTAGGCAAAGACGCCTTCAGCTTCCTCTTCTGAGTACACAAGTCCTTTAAAAACTTGGCATATGCAGGAATTTGCTTGATAGCATCAATAAGGGGGAGATTGATTTTAACTTGCTTGAAGGTCTCCCACATATCCTCAGCATGAGGACCCTTTTTAGCTAACCTTGTAGATGTCGATTTCTCCAACGCCGAAGGGTAAGGTGTGCTGGACACACCACCCTCCCCAACTTCGGAAGATTCAGTAGCTTTAGGATTCTGTGTTGTTGGTTTAGGAAAATCATTTAACAAATCATTTACCAACTCAGAACCGGACTTAACATTATCAGAATTTTTACCTTCAACAATGATTTCGTCATCAGTAACGAAATCCTCGACATCAGGAGAATTTGGAATTCCCTTGTCATTGTTGTAGATTTTACCGTTTCGAAGAGATGTCACCATATTCACATGCTCATTTCCATTTTTCTTGTGTGCGGGATTCATGGTGGGGTAGCTCGGTAGCCTTCCCTCATCTCTTTTGCTTAATTGATCCGCTAATTGACCAACTTTTCTCTCAAGAGCTGCAATAGATTTAGTAGTGGTCTCGTGTCTTTGATTAGTGACCTTGAATTTTCTATTGATCTCTTGATTGTTGGTAGACAATGAATCCATAAACCTATCAAACTTTCGGTCAAGGTTCAAGAGACGGTTGTCATCTTGCCCTTGGCCCTGATTTGGATATTGTTGTTGTGACCTATGGTTGTAAGAATTTTGTTGAAAATTAGATGAATCGCCACCCTCATACCTTGGTTTGTAACCATAGTGTTGTTGTTGGGTATTATTAGGGCGACCGTCTTCATCTTTCCAACGGAAATTGGGGTGATTGCGCCATGCAGGATTGTAACTTTCGAAGAATGGGTCATTTCGTGGACGACCACTATAGACTCCATTTACCTCCTCATTTGGTGGTGCCCCCCAACTTTAACAATTATCGACAGAGTGACTCGGATCACCACACATTGAACACCCACTATGCGACACATTAGACACATTCGGAACACCTTTTCCTATATTTTTCAACAAAAGATCAACTTTCTTACTTAACTCGCTAATTTCAGAATTTGTGCCACGTTGGTTAGACACATAATTGGCGGGAGATGGGTGGTTGTTTCGATCCACCGAAGCTTGGGTCTTAGAACCTTTGCTTAGTTTTTCAAAAAAACTCCCATTCTTCCTCTATAGGTCGTGCGAAAAACATACCCCCACTAGTGGCCATCACAAATTGTTGGTTGTTATAATCCAACCCATCATAGAAGACTTTGACAAGCTCCCATTTTGGAACATCGTGATGAGGGCATGTTCTTTATAACTCCTTAAGTCTATTAAATGCTTCATGAAACTGCTCGCCTGGGATTTGACGAAAGGATTTAATCTTATTTCTAATGGCAGCAGTTTTACTTATAGAATAAAATTCCTCAAGAAAAGCAGATTGCATTTCAGACCATGAGTTAATACTACATGGCTCAAGAGATGAGAACCAGTCCTTAGCTTGATCTTTAAGTGAAAAAGGAAAAAGGCGAAGTCTTACCTCATCCTTTGTAATGTTATTAACCTGATGTGTGTCAGCAATTGAGAAGAATTCTCGCAGATGTGCGTATGGCTCCTCACGACCTCTAAACACTGGCAAGATTGCTATGAGGTTCGGCTGGATCTTGAAGTTACTTGTAACCCCTTTAACCGGATCCGGATAAACGATAGGCGAGGGATCCTCGAAGATCCCCGGCCTGTAATAAGAATCAACACCCCGTGGTGGAGATTCTTCTCCACTACTACTGCCGCTAGCACTTCCGCCAACATCTTCGTCACCTGGCATTTCAGCGAAAAGCTCTGCTAAACCTGAAAAATCAAGATTAGTAGAAAAATGTCGACACGTCTTCCTTCTTAACCTTGCACTTTTCTCAACCTCAGGATCGTAAGCTAACGGTGATGTACGTCCCGATCTACGTGTGCGCATACACTAACCTGCACACTCACAAGAAACAAAACAAAACAAACAAAACAAGAAAAATAAAATCTTTTTGTATTTTTGTATTTTATTAAAGAAAGATATTAACAAAAACTTAAATGAAAAGCTCACTGAGTCCCCGGCAGCGGCGCCAAATTTTTGATCGATGTCGAAGTGCCGGTCAAAAATAACCTAACTACCTTATACTAGATAGGGTAAGCGGGTATCGATCCACGAGGACTATGTGGTTTTAGTTTAAGTTTTGGGGTGATCACTGATCAATCAAAGTTTTTGTTTTGAAATCTAACAACTAAAATACTTTTAATAATAAAAATGCGGATTAAAAATTAAAATAATTATTAAGCTAATAGTAAAGCTAGAAAAATAAAATAAAGATGTAAACAATTAAAAGAAAAATGTAATCCCTTCCAGCTCCTAATATTTATGGTTGGTCACACTTATGGATTATTGAAACTTTTTAGAACCGATTAAAAAGATTATTTTGACTTAATATGAATGAATTAATGTCGACATTTATTATGTTCATCAACGACTCACAATAATAAATCTTATATTAATCCAACCAATAATTATGTTTTAACAATTTATTTAGGTACAACTTATATTGATTATACGACCATCTTTTTTTACTAAATAAAATAAGTATGAATCGTTAACTAACAATAAATTGTCTAACACAAATAATTAAACATAATATCAAATCGATAAAAATAATTTATAAATAAATCATAAATCAATGTAATAAAAATATGATAATCCAAAAGTAATGATCAAACCATAAATAAAGTTACCGGAAGGAATTACAACAATATTAGCCGGACATCGCGATGCACCCGACCCACTTAATATCAACCATCATCGTAAAGAAAAAAGAATCGAAGACTTTTTATTTCTTTTGCAGCTAAACTTTTTTCTCCGATCTTGCGGCACCAATGTCTTTTTTTATTTTCTACCGTCAATCTTTTTTTTCCCCAATTGATGGCTATATTGTTATGATATGGGTCCCACCAATGATAGTAATGGCCCTCTTTTTCTTTGCTTGTGCAGCGTTTTTTTTTCTCTTTCGAATTGTTGTGCCGTCCTTTGTTTTGGTCTTCTTTTTTTTTGTGAAAATTGTTTCTAACAACTTGTCCCCCTTTTCTTTATATATAATATATCTAGGTGGGTATTGGGCTTTTGGGTTCAATGGGCCAAAAGTTATTTTTTTCCTTTTTTTTTCTTTTTTAATTCTGTTGACATATAATAACTTTGACCCAATAAAAAATAACCCAACGCCAATAATTGCTCCAACGAAGCCCGAACAAATAAAAGATGACCGAAAATATTGCGACGCGCTCAAATCTTTTTCTTCAATATTTTTTCTTCATTTATCGGCGCTCACAATGTCTTTTCTCCAAAAAATTAATTAAGCGGCCATTTTATTCCATTTCGCTCGTAACCTACATAATCACAAAACACACTCAAAGTACATATATAACGAAAAATAAATATATAACTATACTAAATTAACATGCTATGAGGTGAATGCAAAATACACCTATCATGCTACCGTTTGTTGCCTCTTTGAGGACCAACTAAACACAACTGAGCCAAGCGAAAAAATTATATCCGGATGTACTTTTCATGTCATCCGTACATCCTCCCATATAACTTTCAGAGAATCCATGAAAATTTATATTTTCATTTTTTTCAAACTTGATCCAAAATCTTCCGTACCTTGCAAATATTGTTGGAAATACGTTTTTACGTATTTAGAAAGGATCGGTCACTCAAAATATAGATACAAGTATTGGGCTCGTGATCTAATGTATTAAGGTAGAGCCCATATAGCCCACATGTAGGGTGGGCTATATAAACCCCCCTCCTAGCATGTTAGGAGGGGTTGTTGAACACTTACATTTCACATAATCCATCTTTCTTTTCATTCTCTCCTTTCTCTCTCTTCTTTCTCTCTCTAAGTTCCTCCATTTCCTATCCATATCAATAGATAATCCAACAATGCCTAATCCTTAGAAAACATCGATCCTTCAATTGGTATCAGAGCATGGTTGATTCTTTGGATTAATGCGTTTTTTAATCTATTGATTTGGTCATAAAAATCCTTTCTTTCTAAAATTTTGCTCTATTCGGGTACGATCAGGTTGGTGATAAATTGCTCTTGTTTGTCTTGTCTCCATCTGGTATCCAGATTTTTTTATAAATCATATTTGTTATCCTAGTCCCACACAATTATCATTTCATATTGTTTGTTTTGTCATTATCAGATTTTTTATTCCCAGAAATGATATAAATCATCATTTTTTTATATAATTTTTTTTTGTTTTGTTATCCAATCACAATTTTTTATCTATTTTTTTTACATTCGTATCAAATTTGTCCAATCAGTTTTTTTTCGCTATAATCAGTTTTATAAATTTTGTCTTGGAATTATCAACTGTATCTCGTACATCAGTTTATCCGTACTTCCCTTTTGTCTCAAACTGGTTTCTTCATTACGATCCATACTCCATCGGAAAGGTCAAATTTGTTCGTTACGATCGCTTAAACCCTAGGGTTTGTAAACTGCGATAGCCTTCTTTCGATCGAAGTCACGATCGAAACCACGATCACGAGTGCGATCTGGGTGCGATCACAAGTGTGATCTGGGTGCGATCGAGGCTGCGATCTGGGTGCGATCGGGGTGCGATCGAGGCTGCGATCTGGGTGCGATCGGGGTGCGATGCAAGACTGCGATGATTTTTTAATGCTATGACTTGACCAAGTTGTAACTCGATAAAACAAACTCCAAACGAGCCCACAAGTTTCGACACAGACCTAAGAAAGACTCTAACCAAAACCCCTCACACTCAACACACCAACACAGCCTCGCACAACCCACACACTCTCGAACAGACTAACACCCTCACCCACGACTCACCCTCACCCTCACCTTCGTACACAACAGCCAAACCAACCCCGACACACCCTCAACTCTCATCGACCCAAAAACTAACACACTCACTCCTTGAAAATATTTGTGGTCACTCTCTCGACAAACATACTCGACTCTAACTAAATCAACAGAACTCGAAAAACAACCTCATCTCGAACCCACGACAACAACACAAAGATCTCCGTCACAAAAAAAAACATCCTTGATCAACACGAACATAAAACAAATAAGTTTACCTACCCGAGATCAAACGAGTGATCTTGAAGCTTCATCTAATATGCACTAATTCGTGAGATTTGCTGTGGTTTAACTGATTTAACTGATTTGAAATTCAATCAATCTCCTCTCGTGATTGAGAAAATTTTCGGATCATTCATTAATTTAAGTAAGAGACGGTTATTCCTAAGAAAAGATTTGTGAGAATGATATTGTGAGAATGATACGGTTATTTCTAAGAATAAAATGGTTTGTGAGAATGATAGGGTAAAGTTATGAAGTGGATTTTTTTTATACAACTAAAATAACTTAGTGGGGTGGTGGTTTCTAAGTTAATCACACCACGTGGTTATTCACTGTTTTTGTCAAACTTTGTGGCTTGGACACGTTTGTACACAGGCCGAGTATTGTTATTATATTTTGTCAACTTTGTGGCTTGGACACGTTTTGTCAAATGATTTATTAGATTTGTTATTTGGTTTGTGTGATGGGCCATCATCTAAACTAAACGAATATGGCTTATTTTTTAGCAAAAGTTTGGAGTTGGTATTATATCGTTTGACGGGACGATCACTAATTTACACGAAGATATATAGTTGTTGGATTAATTTGTTTAGGGGTTTTATTTTTGGAGTGAGCCGTGTTTGATTTGGACTCCGGTTTGTCTTATCAACATTTGAGCCGTTAAAATTATTTGAACCGAGCGAAAGATTTTTTTTTCCAATCAAAGGTCCAAGAATTTGTCATCAAACTTTCAATGGATTTTTTGAATTCGACATCGAACGAGGGAAAATTGCATCTTTTGCAAGACAAAGTTAGAGAAAGTGGCATCACTTCATTTCGAATGCTTCAGTCTCATCTTGTAACTCTTTCATCGATTCAGGAGGGAGCGAATTTTTGACAATCTTTGGTCAAGATCGTCATATATTCATCGACTCTATATTCACCACTTTAACCCAACTCGCCGAGCAACTCAATAACGAAAACTTCAATCACTCTGCATCGGCACTTGCATATAGGACTCTTGTGACACAACTCACACCATTCCTCCAATACAATATCATCAAGTCTGAAAGTTCAGTGATTTGCCAATCTTTTCTTCGAGATACACATACCGAGCTTCGAGTTTTCCGTGATACAATATTGAAACTCATGACATCGGTCTCGTCTTCGATTTATCAACGATCACAACTTCAGCAAGCGTATGATAATGGAGTGCAAGAATCAATGACGCAGATGCAAGAGGAGAATGGTCATAAGGTTGACAACTTCGAGCCTAACGATGGCAAGAACAAGGAATCAGGAGGACAACATGATACCAGTGGCACGTCGGGGAATGTTCACGAGATCTCTCTTGATGACACCTTACCTGTTTATGACGAAGAGCCTGCAACCATGGTACAATGTAATGTTGTTTATGATGTATATGCTGCTGACATGCCGCATATTGAGCATTCTGAACCTAATTATGACAAACATGGGATGGAAAAGCGTGATAGAAATACCACTTCTGATTCATCCGATGTGAGTCATAATGGGGGAGAAAGTGTTCAAAATTCTATAGTACATCATGATAAATGCTTTATAACTGCCTCGTTAACTGATTCTGATTCTAAGATTAAAGAGCTCGAAACGATCGTAGCTCGGCAATCAAAAGATCTTGAGGATGCCAAACTTGAATTTTCTAAGAAAATGGACAAATTTGAAACATACTTTGAAAAACTTGAAAAGTCAAACGCTGTTCTTGAAAGAAAATTGGATCAAACTGTTCTAGATTCTAAAGCTGAAAAGGATAATCTTTTGAAACAAATTAAGTGGCTTGAATCTAAGTTGGCATCCCAAGATGAACTGCTCAAAGAGAATGAGACGTTAAAGGCTCAAGTACAGGAAAAGGTCTTTGCTATAGCTGCGTTGAAAAACGAATTGAGGAAAACTAAAGGAACTAGTGTGGATACTAAGCTTGAAAAACCATCAATCTTGGGGAAACCGCCTACAAATCAGTTCGTTAGACAACCGACTGCATTTATATCCGAGCGACCACAATCCTCGAGACCGCGGTTTGCCTCCCAAGTTGATTTGGTTCATTTTCCTAGACCAGTCACTCCAGCAACTAGGCCCATTGTGATTAAAACAGCTTTGGCAAGACCTAATCACATGATTGCCTCTAGTTTTCCTAAAAATACCAAGACCACGTCTATAACTAGTTCAAATGACGTTTGCCATAAATCTGGTCTAAGGGAAGTTATGCAAAAGACACATGTAAGAGATAGCAATGTCAATCCTAGTCAGATGCCTTCTAGATTACCCAACACTGCTAACCATAGCATGTCATCTCCTAGGAGCATCAATCAATCATCTAGGAATTACTCGGACATTAAATATGCTACTTGTAAATCATGTAGAAAATGTGTCTTTACGGCAAATCATGATTCTTGTGTCAAGAAATTACTTGATGAGTGAACTCCCGTGCTAGAATTAAGTCCCAGTGGATAGCTAAAATCAAACCCTTTGGTAAAGTTTGGCGCCCCACTGGTAGAACTTTCACTCTTGTAGGAAACGAGTGCCCTTTAACTAGGATAGTCTCTGATTCTACTAAGTTTACTAGGGAGGAAACTGATAAAGATGATACTTCACTTAAGCCTAAACTTAAGGTTTTCTATAAAAGGAAACGTTTGCCAGCCAAGACTAGTGAACCCCCACGTGCTTCTAAAATAGATATCTCTAACCCATGCAAAAGTATACAAACTCCTAATGAGAATGCAGGTACCAAAGTTGATGTTCCAAAAGAACGAAGCGGTCCAATCGTTGTATACCGTTCAACTAAGGACACTCTTAGAGTTTGGTTGCTGAATAATCAGATATCGGAGAAACAAGTGTCTCAGGGGATTCATGGCTAAGCTCACAAAGGACTTACAGTCACATCACAGACTGTAACTCGTTCATCAAAGAAAGGAAAGTTTATCGCCGATGATAAACTTATCCTAACAACGAGAAATTAATTTTTCTCGGGATGAGCTTATATTAAAACATTCCAAGTTTTTAAGCTCATGCACAATGGCTCACATTCAAATCACAGTATGTGACCCGAACTTTAGAGAAAGGGAAGTTTATCTCGTCAACGATAACTTACCCTCAAAACGAGAAATTAAATTATCTCGGACACGAGCTTACATTTAAACTATTCAAAGGTTTTAAGCTCGTGTAAAAGGCTCATCGTTAAATGACAGACAATGACCCGGACTTCAGAGACAGGGAAAGTTATCTACTCAACGATAACTTACCCTCAAAAGGAGAAATTAAATTTCTCGTACACGAGCTTACATTTAAACTATTCAAAGGTTTTAAGCTCGTGTAAATGGCTTATCGTTAAATATCAGACGATAACTCGTGCATCAAAGAAAGGAAAGTTTATCGCCGATGATAAACTTATCCTTACAACCAGAAATTAATTTTTCTCGGGTATGAGCTTATATCAAAAAACATTCGAAGTTTTTAAGCTCATGCACAATGACTTACAGTTAAATGTCAGACTGTAACCCGAATTTCAAATAAAGGAGAGTTTATCATTAATGATAACTTATCCTCATAACGAGAAATTAACATTTCTCGGTCATGAGCTTGTATTAAAACATTCGAAGTTTTAAGCTCAGAAAGGAAAGTGTATCTTTTAAATAAGAGAACTTCTCCTCATAACGAGAAATTAACCTTTCTCGGTCATGAGCTTTCCGTTAAAACAGTCAAAGTTTTCAAGCTCATGAAAAACGACTTCTAAGTAAATGTCAGCTTAGGACTCGTTCTTCAGATAAAAGGAAAGGTTATCGCCGATGGTAACTTGTCCTTACAATGATAAGTTTACAACTTCTCGGACTTGAGCTTTCCTAAGATATTCCAAATCTTAAGCTCAAGTAATTGGTTTTCAAAACTTTGAACACAATTTTTCAAGAATTTCTCAAAAGGTTTTTCTAAATCTTTCAAAATTGTGTGTTCAAAAACGTTTTGATAAAAAGAGCATGTCTTCTGGAATCGATAATATTTACGAACCTAGAAATGTCATTCAATAATGACACGGGGTTGTAAATAAAGTTCGAGCAGAAGTTTAAGAGATTTAAAACATGCTCCATATGGTTTGCTATTATTTCTGATAGTAACCCGCTTTTGACATTGAAGTCAAGCATTTCACCGGAAAGCTTTGACTTCAGAATCTGAAGTTATCAACTCCACAATACGAAGTTTGGTGCAATTGATATCTACATACTAGACGATGCGACTACTCAAACGACGACTACAGCTCTTTAAGTAGAACACGGGTCAACAATTGAGGGGGAGCAATTATCAAGCGTTCAGATTATTCGATGCC